>LPNX010525120.1:92547-120886 GCA_001517045.1 Pseudotsuga menziesii | reverse complement strand
CAGGGAACAAGGACTCATGGGATCTTCTACAAAGCTAAATATGATCTTGATTTGATTGGGTTTACTGACAGTGATTGGGCAGGTGACAACACAGATCAAAATTCAACATCAGGATATGTGTTCATTCTTGCTGAAGGACCAATCATCTAGTCAAGCAAGAAACATAGTGCCATTGCACTCTCATCTACAGAGGCAGAGTACAGAGGAGTTGTAAATGCAGCAACTATATGTTTATGGTTGCAGGGGTTACTTGGGGAGTGTGGCTTTGAATCAGAATACTCAACTACTATGTATTGTGATAATCAGAGTACCATTCGAATTTACAATGATCCAGTTCAGAGACAGAGAACCAAACACATTGAGATATATATGCACTACATCAGACAGCTTGTGCATGATGGCACCATTCACCTACTCTTCTGTTCATCTTCAGAACAAGTAATAGACATCTTCACCAAATTTTTTTGTGAGAAGACTTTCAGCAATCTCAAATCACTTCTAGGGATTGCTGATCATGCTGTGAAGCATGATTGATGACAAGATTTTCAAATTTTGTTTTATTGTCCATGTTTAAGGGAGGATTTTTCCCACTGGGTTTTTGCCTCTTTCCTTGGTTAAATGGAAATGCAGTATGTAAAGGGTGACTAAGACTTGTTTGTAGGCCCTATTATTTTTTGAAATTTTACTCATAATTTAGGATTAAGGGGGTGTTAGAATAATCAACCCACAGTTAGCTACCTTAGACATTAATTATCTCCATTTTGTCTTATTTGCTTAGTTTCCATATTCCACTCTATGCAAGTTGTCCTCCACATGTCCTAGATGGTCAAACTTGCTAAAAATGAGTCATGGAGCACTTGGGATGCTTCTTGGAATCATTTATTCTTTATTCCTGGCCTTCCTAGTGCATATTTGCTTTTTCTGCTTTATTGCTGCTTTTACTGAGTTTTAAGGCAAAAGGGAAAGTATGACTAGGTGAAGTTGACTTGTTTTTTTCCCTCATCATCCTCCACTCTTTTCTCCTAATAAAAGCATGTATGATTTGTCCTTCCATCACCTATTAGCTTGCCTAATTTATTTTTCCAATTCGTGAGCTCCTAGGCAGATTTGGAAACTGCTTTATGCACCTATGGGGGATTTGACTAGATTTAGTAAGCCTACTTTTGACTAATTCGAATGGCATCCCAATGCATTCAAATATATCATGTAATTATTTATTGTGGAAGCCTATGACTTCACAAGTTTGGCTATTGTACACTTATTCAATACAGATTAGTGTTCTGCTCCATATTCAGTCTCCTTTGTGTGTAATTTGCATGTGTAATTGGCAATTTTTGTGAGTGTAATTGTTCTAACACCTGGGTTCAATTTCCACAATAATTGTAATCACATGGATAGAATTGTACTTTATGGAAGACGAGATGAAGACCCTGGGTATTTTTTTAGCACTCATTACTCTCCCCACGTTGCGATGGAGTTTTGTATATCTAGCATGGATCCACATTTGTATGGTCATGGTTGTGCTCAAATTTGTGTCTGTATGACATAGATATATGTTGTTTGTTTGGTATCTATGTCCAAGTTTAATTCCTCTATCACATGGATCTACGTTGTGTTCTAGTAGCCATGCTTGTTTATTCCTCTCATGGATCTGCCTTGTATTGGTCTGCAGCCATGAGTTGGTTACATTTGTCTATGAGTCAAAAGTATTGGTGTACTATAGATTCCTACTGGACGACATTCTCTGACCAAGCTGACATTTTCACCTTGAAGTGACAACTTGTTCTCTCAAAGCTCTCGCTTATTGTATCCCTCTAAATCTCATGCTTTGGGGGGCATTCTGTTATACCTAAATCCTGTCACCATCATGTGATGAGATCCTTAACTCCCATGTTTTCCCTAAATCCCAACACTTGGAGTGGAAACTTGCTCTGTTTGTCAATTCTACTTGAAAAAACCTAGCACCGCGCTTACCCTGTGGCTGATGAGTGGTACCTTTCTGAGCACTGCCTGTATCCTGTTATAGAGAAGTGGTGCCATCATCTATGGTCTTTGGTCTTAAAGCAGTTCTCATCTAAACCACTCTGTCATAAGGGAACAAAAGTGGTACCCTGGGTAAAATGGGAAAAAGAGAAGTTTCTTAAGGCTTCTAGAACTTGAGCCTCGTGTCCTCCCTTATCCCTACCATTATGGGTTAGTTTGAGCTCAAGATACCCCTTGACAGGATCTTAGAGCCACGTCATCCACCATTCTCTCAACTATCCCTATCCATTGAGCCTTATAAATACAAGCTCATATCCATAGTTGAGGGGGTGAACTATAGAGGTATTGTTATGCTGTTGGATTGACTACCTAGTCCAAACCATTGGAGAGCATAGAGAGCAAAGTTGGAGCTTATGGGGATGAAGTGTTTGTCTCGTGGAGGGGCTTGCCGACACTAAGGCAACAGTTGTAAGCTTCTCCATGCATTCTTAATGCAAAGCTGATTTCTGTCCCACATTACTGTTGTTTTGATTTCACATGTACATGTTGCTAGATTCCTTAGTCATTAGTATGGATAAGTAGATGATTTTCAGGTAGCTTTGATGTGCTTGTATGTTTAATATGTTTGCAGGTACATAGGTTCACAATCAAAGCAATATTCCAGATGTCTACAGTATTCAGGGAAGGTCTTCATCTTTTGTCGTTCACTCATTTGTTCTAGATCTGAACCATTTAGACCAGAGGAAAAACTTATGTCTGCAGAAGGTGCAATATTCCTGATAAAAACTCCCCTATTACACCTATAGGACACCCCCACTGTATATATGTAAGTTACCTAGATTAACCACTTACACATAATGCTTAATCAGAAATAGATACTACCTTACATAGGTGACCTGTTAGTACCCTTTTCCATTCGACACCCATGGTGTTGAATTTCCCATAGGATTGGGAGTCCATTTAGGCTTTGATTTTTCAAAAAACTGCATGTTACTCTGTCATCATCACTCATTGGCATGCCCTGCAAAATCCTAAACTCATGGTCATTAAGGAATTTTAATGTTCAATATTTCACACTCATGAGCCCACCGCTCCATCCATACTACAAAAGTTACATTATTTTTCCACTATTCATCACTCTGCAAGGATATTACAATAAACATACTACCCCCCATTACAGTCTTATCTCTTATCATACAATCACTCAAATCATGTGATTAGTTTGATAAATTCTTATCGCCTTTCCATTCTATCTAATCTCACTGAGGTGTCCATCCAACTCGACAACCATTATACTAAGGTGCTTTCAAGCACTCTATTTTTACAAATGTTCATACATTTGTGAAGTATTTCTCCACAACCTCTCTTTAGTTTTAGAGATGGGAGAAACCATCTAACAAATAGTTCTCCTCATCACTCTTGTATATTGTTAATAGTCTCTTTTAATGGAAACATCCATGTTATCCTTTGTTCATAGTATTCTATGATGATTCACCCTCAGAGTCCTACTAACATCATGTTCTCCCCAATTCAATTATCAGTACCCCCCCAACCCGAGAGAAATGTTACAAATGATTCCAAGTCATCTATTCCTTCATACTCTTAATAGAGGAAGTTTGAGTCCATAAATAACTTACCCTCATATCCCCCAATATTGTTGTAGTTACATGTCCATCGCCTTTCAGTTCTCAAATGTATATCTCACACTCCCATCAAGGAAACACCGTTTCCTTCTAGTTTTGGGTCTCTGTCTATCGACATCAACAAATCTATTCCATATGATAGAGTGAGAGGTGCCCTGTACCTTAGCCTCATAACCATCATTGATGATCCCCTTGGACCAACTAAGGGGATATCTTAGTGCCCCTTGGATTGGTTGTTTCCCACATGATCGATGTAAAATAAATTATCACACTGGTGAGATTTGTACATGATGATGGTTCTCTCATCATTTAGTCGAAGAAACCATATATCCTTTACTCTAATCCCTTGGAGAATCTATGTGGAAACCCCTCAACATTATTTTTCTTGAGATATCCAATCTGCATTGGAGACACTATTTGGAAGTCATCTAGTTTTATGCTTCCTATAGTATCAATTTTAGATGTAATTCCCCAAACCTATTAGATTCAGACTCTTAGTTGTTTGAGTCACTTCAGTGTTGGATCCTTAGGATACAACAATGCATCAATAATTGTGATTTAGAATTCCATGTGAATGCCATTATTCTAGACTCAGTTCTTTATATCAAGCATGGTTTGGCCATGATTACTTTCCATATTTGAATCCATACTGGACACTTATGATGTACACAACAATTATCCATGTATTTAATAGGTCCCCTTTACACATAGATCCTCTTTTTATTTTGATACATTTATACAAGCATGGTAATTCGTACCTTTTCCATATATTTGATATTATATGCACCTCATACATATCAATTATTGTATTTGCAGGAGCAATCCCCTATAGTACCATAGGAGGGTGAGTTACCTTCGATGAAAAATCCATCTTTTATTCCACTTCCACACATATCTCTTGAAAAATAAGATTTATGATGCATATTGGCCATATGATGAAATCCTAACCTCGCACATCAGAAGGCATTCTGTCAACACCTAAAATTTGTTGACTAGTCATGTCATCATCCGATTCACCCACATACACAATGATACCACATCATTCCACCCTTTTGACCTTGACAAAACATTGCAATATCTAAAAATTCAAGTTAAATACAAAAAGGGGAAACCTTAAATCTAGGTTTCCCATATTCCTTGGAAATGAACAACACATGTTGCAAAAAAACCCTCAAAATGAGAGAACCAAGTTGCAAAAATCTTAGAAAAGGTGTGACTTGGATCCCAACATAAATTTCGGTTCTTTCCTACTTTTCCCCAACAAAAAGAAGAAACCTAGGTCTGGAATCTAATCTGGCACAAATCATGGAGAGAATTTTGGATGGAAAATTACACTCTGATCCTTATTTCCAAATACATTCACTGATCCTATAAATGAGCCTTCAAATCCCCCCATTCAGTAATATTTCTCCATTTATCACTCAAGTCATCACTCTAACCAAATTCCTCTGAGATTGGAGCTGACCTCTTTTTTCCTATCTCACCTTATTGAAGATCGCAATTGTGAAGTGTGGTCGAAGGATTGTGGAATGCAAGTAAACAAAATAGAACCTACCGTAGACACCTACATGGGCCCCTTCTACTGCTTCTTATGAGGTGATTCTACTCCTTTAAACTAAATATAATTCTTTGATTCTTTAAACACTTAAGTTATATGAATGATGTTTTCTAAAGAATTTTTTGAAATGCTATATTATATATATTTTAATGCTATTTAGTTTAGTTTTCCTTTGTGTTTATATTAGCTTTGATATTTATGTTTTGTTTTTCCTTTGAAACTCTACTAAGTTTTTCACATCCCTTAATAGGCTTCCTTTTGCAAGGGATGGTGTGAAAACACTAGCTACACTTGTTGTTCAATGGGAAATAATCCAAACAAATAATTACACCATCTACCATAATATCTTCAATGTAATGAGTATCAAGGTCAATGTGTTTGGTCTTGGAGTGATACATAGGATTATATGAAAGATAAATTACATTACGATTGTCACAATTTAATTCAATAGGATATTTATGAACCAATCCAAGCTTGGTAAGAACAAGTTAGATTGACACTGCTTCTTTATATGCTTCCTGATTTGCCATGTACTATGATTCACATGAAAAAAGAGAAAGTAATCTCAATTTCTTACTAGAACACAAAATTAGACTTGAACAGTGTTGAAATATGTACCCTGTAGTAGACCTTATAACTATAGTATCCCCTACCCAATCATAATCTCTATAACCAAGAAGTGAAATGGAAGCCCTGCTAGAAAATAAAACTACATAATAAAATGTCCCTTGAAGATATCTGAAAATTATATTGGATACTTTCCAATGGTTTTCATGAAACTTTCAGACAAACCAAATGACTATACTACTAGAAAAAGAGAGATTGGTCCTAATATATGCCAAATATATCAAACTCCCCACAAGCTGGAAATCAAGGGTGGCATCAACAAGAGGAGTGTCACAACCAACATTTCATTTTACCTTGTACTGAAATGGTGTTGGTGAAGGATTACAATCACTCATATGAAACCAATCTAGTAAATCGAAAGAATACTTAGGATGATAAAGGATCAACCATGTGCCAAATGTGAACACCCCAAAAATAATGAAATAGGCCCACCTAAATATGTCATTTCAAATCACTACTTAATATCATTCTTCAAATCCATAATTAATGAAAAATGGTTGTCGGTAAGGATTATATCTTCAGCATAAAGAACCACAATGAGGATATCATCAACAAAGCACTTAATATATATATTTGGATCAAATATGCACTACTTGAAAGTTGAGAAATAAATATAATTTTTCTCATACCAAGCTCTAGGTATCTATTTAAGACTATATAAAGACTTGTTAAATTTTCCAACCAAACTTGAAGTTTCAGAGGTGATAAAACCAATTGGTTGTTGCATATAAATGTCTTCACAAATATCATCATTTAAAAAGTCACTCTTGACATCCATTCAATGAATTTCCCATTGATAATATGCAACAAGGGAAATTCTGGTTCTTACAGTGTTCATTATAGCAACATGAGCAAAGGTTTCAATATAATCTATACCTTCATGCTTATAAAAACCTTTAGCAACTAATTGGGCCTTATATTTTTCAATTTGTCCTTCTGTAGTAAAATTTATTTTATAAATACATTTACAACCAACTAAATCCTTTCTAGGAGGAAGGGGAACAATAATACAATTCATGTCCTTCATTAAGGGTTCATACTCTGCAGTCATTTTTTTTCCATTTTTTTAATGTTCTAGATTTTTCATTAAATCTAGACTAATTCAAGTCTTGTTTCATTTGCAAAAAAAACATAAATAGGTTTTATAAATCCCAAAATTAGGTTTTCTAAAATCCGAATTCCTTTGAATAAAAAATTTCACTATTTGAATTGAAAATTGCACTTTATAAGGACTAATTTTAGGCTTTAGAAAGGCTAATTTGGGAACTTTTTAGTCCAGATCCTGCTAAATTAGTCCATATTTAATGAAATAGGTGTTGTATCATCTATGGTTAATAATTTTGTCATTATAAACAAATAATATCTAGTATGTCGAGTGTTGGATGGAATACCAAACTCATAACTTGTAGATTCAAGTGTTTTATGGGCCCAAACTAGAAGAGGAGTAATAAATGTAACCGATGTAGTATATTAAAAAAATTCAGGTGGATCACTCAAAGTAGTAGGTGAAATAATATCCATATTAGACATAGAAATAGAGGAAGGGAAACATTTATGTGAGCAACACAAAATGGAGGAAAATTCAAGGTAATATTAGATTCAATAGAATCAATTGGTTGAACGACTTCATTGAAGTGAAGAGTTTCACTAGATGATGAAACCTTGGGTGGATGGATCAAATAAACTATAATATTTAGAATCCTAAATATAACAAATTAATGTACATTGAATAGATTTGAGCTCTATTTTTTTTGTTTTTCATCAAGAATATGGGCCCAACATTCACTGACAAATATTTTAAGGTTATTAATGTCTAGTTTCATTCCATTCCATATTTATTTAGAAGTAACTCGTTATACAAATTATTTAGTAGGAACTATGCTCAAAATATGATTAGCATAACAAATAGCTTCAACCCAAAATATTTTATGTAATCCTTTAGATTAAAGCATACATCTAGCGATCTTAACCAAAGTTCTTTTTTTCCTTTTGACAACCTTGTTTGGTTGAGGTGTATAAGAAACGGTATTTTCATGTTGAATACCATGTTTAGATAAGTAGCATTAAATTCATTTTTAATAAAAGCCCCCATGTTCATTTCTCAATATATTAGTACTTTTTACCAGATTCATTTTCAACCAAGGATTTAAAATATTGAAATACAACAAAATATTCACTCTTATGTTTCAAAAAATAAACCCAAGTCTTTATCCTATAATCATCAATAAAAGTAATAAAATAAACATCATGAGACATATAATGGGTTTTAAGAGGACCAAATATGTCACTATGAATTAATTTCAATTGCTCTTTAGTGCGACAAGATTTATCCTTATAAAACATTTCCTTATGATGTTTACCAAGCACATAAGCTTCACAAACATATTTAGTGGAAGAAATTGTAGGTAATCCAAGTACCCTTTTAGATAACATTTGCATTTTACCATAATTCAAGTGACCTAATATTTCATGCCATAATTTACTTTTTTCATCAACATGAGAAACATAGGAACAAAATGGTTGATTTTTAGGTGAAATAAAACCAGTAAACTTAAATAAACCAACCTGATGATCAATAGGTCTAGAAAAAACAACTTTGAAGTTATTTTTAATGACTTAAAGAACATATTTATCTGGCCATGCTTCAAATTTATAACCTTTTTGAAAATAATGATAAATAGAAAGAAAATTGATGGGAATTCCTTAAACATGAAAAACATCTTCTAATGTACCATTAGGAACTTTAATATCAATGGAACATATTACTGAACCTTTTTTACCATCACTAATTGAAACTTTATGTGATGTGTGTTTATTAGTGTCATAAGATGAAAATAAAGTAGTGGTATCATTCATATGATTAGAGGCACTTAAATATATAATCCATTCCACAAAATAAGAGGATTTACTTGGGTGAATAAAATAGGCACAAATAGTTCCATGTTGTTCCTCGTAGTATTTTTTCTTGGCTTTAACAAGTTCCTATCTCCTTTTAAAGAAAATATTCCTAGGGTGGTTGGTTTTGATACAATACTTGTTCTGAGAATATTTGATGCAAATAAAGATAACATAGTTCAAATCTATAAATGGTTTGGTGAGAACCATTCATAGAGATGCAAATGAATACTTATCATTTTCCTAAGATCTTAATTGACAACTTTCAAAAGTTTTGGAGGTAAGGGAAGGAGAGAGAAGAATACCTGTTGTGCATGGTCGTTTTGGGGAAGATCCTTTGCTTGTTGTTCCTTGTTCCCTATTTCTTTTTTTTCTTTTTTTTGTTCTCCAAATTACTTGTACAACATTAATGACACACCTTCCTCATTCCTTATAACGAAACTTATAAAAGAATGCTTTAAATATTGAGATCTAGTATCCTACCAAACAATTAACGCAATCATTTGAGGGAGGGAGGAATTGAATCCATTTGCATTGAATCAGAGATCAAGTAGAATACTCATAACCTTGTTTTGTGCAAATCCATCCTCCTCCATAACCTAGGTTTTCTCCTTCACCCTCTTTTCCTTTGATCACCAAAAGTTCTCAAGTGAACAATGTCTCTCACAATTCTGACAACATTTATTTAGTATAAAATTCATCCTCCTAAACTCATACCCTAATTGGATCTTAAAATATTTTGGATTTGGGTGAGGAGGACCAAAATCACAATGTGGGATAGGAATTCCAATTGATTTCTTTCATTCTTTCCTTTACATGTTGTTTTTCCATAGTTTTTAAGAACCTCATGATAATTTGAGTTTTTTCACCTAAAAGACATATTTCATGCATATTTAACCACTAAGATCTTGTAGTGTGATGATTATTAGCTCATCATGGGAAATTTAAATCACTATAATTTCCCCTTGTTAGGATTTGTCAATAACCATGCACATATTTCTTCTAGGAAAGTAGCAGCTGGGTCACGACATTTGGTCTCTTGTAGTGTTCCATCTTGGTCTTTGTGTTTCATTCCAATCCAATACATGCTTTTGACCTTCACATTAAAGGGTGTTACATAATATGTTAACATATGCCCACTGATGTGTGAGGTCTAAAGAAAATATGAGGATCGAAATACATTATCTAACATATTCAGTAATCAAGTCTGAAGGGAAAAGGAAGAGAATGATGGACATAGAAGTTGTAAGTAACATGCAAGAAAAACAAGGCACTTACCCAAATATATGATAAATTCATCAGGTGGCCATACTCATGCTCAAAATAAAACAAGAATCACCATGAATAGTACAAAGTGTATCCATGTCAAAATTACTTCTAAGAGTGTAAGCATGCACTAAGATAAGTGCGAGATATCAAGGTCTTCATGGTAATTTGACATGGCAGTCTAATCTTGTGCAACTTAGGTAGTGCATTGATCAATGATACAACTATTTGTCACAAGGTTTTCAATCCAAACCAGTTATAGTACGAGTCTAAATCATGCAAATGAATGAAATGTAGTCAAGCATAATAACACACTGCTTGATTATCAGTCATTGATGTATACCGTTAATAGATGTGATGAGGGACATCGATAATGATGATGGTATCCAAGGTTTTGAGTACAATCTATCAAGTGTGAATAGATGTTCTATGGTTGAACACTTGTAGAATCAAATGATCAAGGGTAATTTATGTATACTCATCGTCATTTGTGAGGAATCCTGCCAGTAATGACTGCAAGATCCAAGGTACTCTAGGGTTCCTAGATCCACTTCCTAGATAGTGATTTGATGTTGATAGGAAGGAATATGTCATAGGGATGGACTTAATACATACCAATCAACTAAAACAAAAAGAATATCATTAGTATGATACAACTTGGTAGAGATGACAAGATCCAACAACATATACTGACACTAGGAAGGATGACGATTGATCAGAAAAATCTAGAGTAATGTCCAACATGGTTTTGGATTCTATTGAACACATAAAACAACGTAGAATGACAACTAGAAACATAATACTCAAGTGACTTCCGTACATGAAATCCACCAACGTCAAATACATTGATGAAAGATCCATAATGACAAGAAGGATAACCCCTCGATGGAGTTCTACTGGAATTATTAGTATAGGTTCCTAAGGAAAATGTAGATGAGTGTTGTGTACTAATGATTGAAGGAAATATGTTCCATGTTCAAAGGTGATGGGGACTGACTATTTCCATTTCATTTCATTGTTATAGTTGATTTTACCACATCAGGTAAATCACACATTTATGACCTTCCCTATCCCTCTGTAGACTCCTTGGACCCCATGGAATTATATTATGCTTTGATGTTCCAATATCATCCCAAAAAATTGCTTGTTTATACATATACATGACTTTCAAAGCAATACCTGCATGTATACACAGATTTTGACCTCAAACCCGCGTACATCAAGATGTGTAAAAAATGACAAATATTTTTGGAGTTTTCCTCATTGGAGTCTGAATAAATTGACTCTTGGCCTTCCAAATACCTTGATAATGCTTGGATTTGACCCTCCATTACCTCTTTGGAGTGTTATATAAGGAACCCCTTGGATACATTGAAGGGGGAGAAATTGAAGAGTAAGGAAACTATAGTCCATTGTTGCCTCAACTTTGCTTATACTTGAGTCTGCATCCCTTTGTCCCTTGGAAAACATAGTGTTCTTCCCAAGCTTGCATTTGCTTTGTGAGCTTGCTATCAAGAGATGGAGGATTGAAGTGGTGGAGGCCTAGGTGGAGGACTCAATTTCTCTGGTTGGCAGAAGTGCCGACATAGTTTGTCACTATTGTATCTCAGATTTATTAATAGAAATATCTTTTCCTATCCAATTCATGTGCATTTTGAATATGAATATTGAATCCATGGATGTATTTAATTTCTTATACATGATTGATTATATATGCTAGAGTAGTGCTAACACATTTATATATATCATGCTTGCTTTGTTTGTTGTTGTTGAGAGAAAATTATAATTGCAATTGCATTGGAAAATCTCAACGGGGATCTACTTCAACCATTCATAGGAAGGTACGATTCTATATCCCTTAGTGTTAGATTTGCTTACTACTCTTGTGTACTGGGAAAGATTGATTTCTGGTGTCATATTGTCTATTGTGGTACCCCCAAGACATAGGAAGTTTCTCTTTGTAACAGAATTGACTACTCCACTGGGGAAGTTCCTTGTTTTTGTTTGGGGTTTGGGTGCACAATGTGCATGAATTACTCTCTGTTTCTCTCCATTTTTGTGTTGCATTTAGTATTATGTTCATCCATTGATACTCCCCTAGATTGGTTTGACCCTTGTCTTGCTTTTTACCACTTTCTTCTCTGCATACACAAGTTTTTGGATAAAAGTCGCGTACATACACAGGTTTTTGGCCAAAATTCACGTATACATGGAGGATTTTGGCCAGAAGTCGTGTATACATGCAGGTTTTTGGCCAAAAGGTTCGTAGATACGCTACTATTCTTCAAATGGTCGCATACATCCTCCCTTTTGGTTGAGCTTTATGTTGTGGGAAGTTGCTAGGTGGGTTGTGAGTGTGGATGGGTCTTCTTGGGTTCTGATGTTATCTGTTGACTGCTTCTGTTGTGACCAGAGACTGCTTTTTCTTTGATTTTTCTTTGAAAGTAGTTCTAGTCATTTATCTCCTTTTTTGTTTTTCCAATAGTGCAAATTAGGGTTTTTGTCTCGGTGTCTTGTTTGGCTTGGTTTTTCTACTTGTTGTAGAGACTGAGGATTTTAATGAC
Organism: Pseudotsuga menziesii; assembly: GCA_001517045.1. Lineage (NCBI taxonomy): Eukaryota > Viridiplantae > Streptophyta > Pinopsida > Pinales > Pinaceae > Pseudotsuga > Pseudotsuga menziesii. The sequence continues at coordinate 108,350 of LPNX010525120.1, read as the reverse complement.
TTTTACTTGCATTGGATTGCTTGGATGAATTGCATTGGAATTTGGAAGGGAATGCATTTTTTTGCATCTCATGTAGTGGCATACCCTGTTTTTCATTCGAAAAAATTGCACTTGCCATTGTTTGTTAGGTGTGCACATTTATTTCATTGCTGAGTCATAAGATCATTAATTGCATGACCATTTCCCTTTGATTAATCACAGCCATTAAAATCAATGCTTAATTAAAATGAACTACACATTTTTCTTTGTTAGGGTACACCTACAAGATTAGGATTTAGAGTCTTGGAATAGTTCATTATGAGTTAATTATCCCAGACTACTAAATGAAACAAGTAGGTGTCTGTCCAGGTGAGACTGAAATCCTTGGTATAATTAGTGTTTCTCATGAAGCTCCTCTTACACATGAGTCAAGCACGAGGTAGCATGCACAATTGTGATTGGGATGAACCCTGATCACTTTCTGTGAGCACCAGAGATATTTCCAGGACCGTATTCGTATCTAGGGAATTTTGAGGTACCAGTTGGTGCTTTCAAGCTTTGGGATTGTCTACCCTTCCCATATGATCGATCTTACCTATGAATGTCTACCCGAGCATTGATTATATTGGGGTGACCTTATCTTCCTTACCTAGTTATTGCAGGGGGTACTTGCAGAGGTTATTCTGTAGGTGTCCTGGCCAGTTAGGGGTTGAATGACACAGTCGCTTTACGCATTGAAGCTAAGGGCCACTATAATTGGTTACATACCTATGCTTGTAGTGTATGGGAGTTTTGAGCCTCTCCTAGGAGAGACATACCTGCTGCATTTGGGAGCTCATTTATCCTCCCCTTGGCTTGCTTTCATTTTGGCTGTAGATTTTCTTAGGAGTGTGCTCTTTGTGCACTAGTTGGATTTTGGGATCGCAATTACTTCAGTATATTTTTGTTCTGTTGATTTTGGGTCCTTTTATGTTCAGCATGCCTGATATCACTACTAGTATCCCATCACCCGCTCCAGGTCCTAGTCCGAACCCTGGTGTTGGACTGGGGGGCACCATAACCCCTTACCTTTCTCATAGATTCGGGAGTGGTCATATTCCATCCTCTACTCCATTTGCAGAGGATTTTCACTCCCTTCATCCGGTCTTAACACTAGTGTTCACCCTCAAGGGGGTGGTAGTGGATACATGAACGTTGGGTCTACACTTTAAATTCCTTCTTATGCCCCATCATCCACTGCTTTGTTTCCTTTGAATGTAGTTGTCATGATCAATACTCCCTACATCCTATAGTTTGGAATCTTTACTAACTGTTTCCAGTTGTTTTGGACTATTATTTTTGTGTAGGGTCCAATTTTTGTGCACTCTCCCTGAGGCTTTGGTTGGTTCGCGCCAATCACAGATATAATGTCGAGCTAGCATATAGGTTAGGATTTCACATCCATTGGCAATTATGCATGACCTTATGACCGTTTCATTTTAACCTTAGGTATGCACCCATTATGCGATATCATGGAACCTTCATGCTGTTGTTAGAAGTGGTATTGTGTGAATGGTAGAGATTTACTATACATGGGTGCCCTAGTTAGATCCTTTTTTGCATTTGGTACCCATGCTAGGATACCTCCTTTAGGTTGTGGGAGTCACATTTTAGTCCCCCCATGTCCTTGAGCAATAGCTTCATACTCCTCTTGAACTTTTTGTTGGATTTTCCCCATAGGGACTCCCTTGTATATATCAAGTTGTAATTGCATTTCATGAGCAGGGTATTTTTTAAGGATTCTAATATTATTCTTATGTATAGTATTCTAGGCAATTGTTTTGGATTGAAAAAAACATTTTTATAGATAGGTAGGCGAATATTAAATATTAAACATAAAATTAACACTGAAATGTGTAAATTTAGGCGAATACTATGATAAAAAAACATATTTTATGCAAATACAGGCGATATTAGACACTAAAAATGACCAAATAGAGAATTTATTTTTTGAAAAAAACCCAAAAAATAGCCAATTGGTGAAATTTCGCCACTAAAAATTAGCTCGTCAACCCTCCATCTCTTTATAATTATCAAACAAATTATAGGTATATAACTAGTATTGTAGGTGTTAATGATGGAAAGGACACCTTTCTAATTCCTACAATACTTGTTTTATGAATTAGTGAACCATGACAATCTTGTATTTAGATTAGAGAAAATGATGGCTCTATAGATCCAAAATTTCATCTAATCTATCCTTAAGTATTCCCTTAACCATCATCCCTAACTGAAAATGATTGACACTAGATGAAGTAACATATACTACCTTGAATAATGGACATTGCAAAGGAGGAAAAGTTGTCATTTATCTTGCACTAGTGGAGCATATGAAGGAAAATGGTTGTGATCAACCAAATATTCATAGTTATAATCCTTTGATGAATGTATTTCACAAGGAAAATGACTTGATACAAATAAGGAGGTTGAGAGGGTATACCATGAAATCGACCATGTATATTAGCCTATTGTGGTGGATGACATGAAGTTAAATAATGTAATAACCATGGATTATAATGCATTGATTGTGAGGTTTATTTGTAGAAGGATGGGGGCAGTTAGTTTGTTTCAATGGATTTTAGTGCACTAGTAATGAATTTTAGCTTACCACCTAAGGGATGTCATTTTCATATGAGGTTAGATGTTGAGGTTATAATATCCAAACATAGTATTATTTCTAGTTGGTATCTACTGCATTTATACCTAGGTGGATTTACCGGATACTTGATCAAATTAATTCTATATCATTCAAGGTCCCATGTCAATAAGTAAGGATGCCACAAGGATAAAATAATTGTACTAAATTAGTCTATTTCCATAGACTCTCTTATGATTCTACACAAGATATTTTCTCTTTTATCTGTTATTTGTAACTATTGGCATGATATGACACATTATTGTTTCTTACCTTACTAAGAGATATATCATATGTATTCAAACAATTATTTCTTGTTTTTTTCTTGGTTGGATTTATGATCTCTCTTCTTATGGAAATCATATGAGCTAAAATTTCTATGGTGGTATCCCTTACAAATCTACTTTCTAAATTGATATATCAATTATGAAACTAGGGATATTATAATAATGAGAAGATATATATGGTGTTACATTTAATCATTCAATGTCACTCTATAGCCTCCACCTGATTTATGTATTTTCATTGTTCAATGAACCATTTTAGTGGTGGAAGTGTAGTAGTTTTTATAGATTCCTGCATGGGAATTTCTATTTAATTAGGTCATTGGAGAGTCAACAACAGGTGGCATATGAAATTATTAAACCAAGTGATCTCTAATAATGTTATGGCCATTGCACCACACCTTTGACTAATTTACTCACTCCCAAGTGAGATTTCTTGGGATCTAAAGTAAATGAAGTTTCCCATATCTTCCAATCCATTAAATGAGGTGATCGAAGCCAGTTCTAACTCCTCCTAAAAATACATTAATATGTTAAAATGGTGGTGACAACTTTAACATCTTGATCTCCTATAGTCTATCATACTAACAACGTATATTAGTTAGTATATAGGTTGGGATATCTCCACATTAGAAAGATATTTATATTTAACCCATCAAGACTCCCTACGATGTAAGTTATATATATCCTTGACAAGCAATCGAATAGAAGCTAGAAACACTTATGCAATAATTAAAATAAGAATATAAGAAACTAGGACTCCCTAGCGCCATCCCATTACCATATTCTATAATAAGGTTTACCCCAAGGGGGTCTTCCTATGATTCTAACAAGTAACAATATCATATTATACCTAGGATTATATGCTCATATCATGGTTATACATACAAAATTTTTTCAAACCCATCTAGATATAAGTTGTTATAGATTCATGCATATTCTCTTTTTCATCTTTTTAGTTTTTATGTTTTTGAAAAAAAAGGAGTAACAAAGGGGATGATTTCATCTTGTGGAGGTCGTATTCTTCATTTGTTGGCTGAGTTTGGACTGCATGGGGGAGTACCAAAGGGGCCGATTTCATCTTGTGGAGGCTGTATTCTTCATTTGTTAGTTGAGTTTGGATTGCATGGGTCGTGACATCGTCTGGAGAGGACACACTCTTGTTAGTGAGGACGATTTACTTTCTGATGGCCGCATATTCTTATAGTTCCACATCTACAATGATCCTTGTGCTTCATCTGGGACAATATAAAGGGTTGTTACAACAAAAAAGGGAGCTGCAATCCATATTGACACCTACATGAATCTACTACAACTTTGTTGGGTAATCTCATTGTAGTCTTCCTTCTTGTTACGACTGTGCATAAAGTTTCTGGGTAGTGAAGGAGGGCGCTGCAGCATAATAAGGGAGTCTGACAAGAGGACGATTTGTGTTGTTTTGAGGAGATGGCAAGACAAGGAAGACACCAGAGAAAAATCGAGACACCAAAGCTCACTTCCATAAATCATTGTGCATGCCCAAGAAGCTACAAGTTAGAGTTAAAGTAATTTTAGATTTGCTTGTGCACCTTAGAACTATTGTTACAGTCATTGTAAACTCAAAGTTATATGAACATGGTATTTAGGGTATATTTTCTTTGTTATTTATGCAATTCAATCTCTATTGCATTTACTATTCACTGTTAGTGCTACGAAAATCAAGATCTAAAATTATAGTCAATATACAAGCCAAACATTACACATATGATGGCGCTGGTTTGCGTACAGACTTCAAAACCCTTGAGATCCGAAACAAACTCTCTTTATTAAACAGCTTTCCGCACTGTCTAAATTTCTTCTGCAACAAAATTCTAAGTTTCCGCATGTTCCCTTCTGCAGTGAAATTCTTTCCAGAAGGCGGGAATCGAAATTCATCTTTTCGACTTTTGACACTTCTGAAACAAGAGTTTCCGCACAACATTTCTTCCCTATCGTCGATCTCGATCATTGATCTATCAATTTTGCAACTAGCCTAAGTGTTCGTACAACTTAATTTTTCATGTAGTGAAATGGATTTTTGATCGTTCGAATAGTGTCCCCACAAAATCAACAGTGGATTCCAAAATTTATTAAGTGCATTCCATAGAATATCATGCACATGAAAAGTTTTTCAAAGCTTGCAACTTCTCCCAATGATATCACTATAAACCATCAGTATTCCCCACGATCAATCCCCACTCTACAATATTTTTTTATTTGAGTGACTGGTTAAGGTTTAACCCTCTAGAAAGCTTCATTTAATCGATCACTGACAGGATCAATTCTTCTCTGTAATTCGAAAACTATGGCAATCCAAAGCCACATAATTTATATACAAGGTTATATGGAGTGAATCTGAGATGAATTCATACTTCTATAGAACTATATGAACACATTAAATCCATGAATACAACACGCATAGTCTAATCCTCTGTTGTTTATTCAATTAACCAGAATTCAAACACACATAGATAATTCTACTTGTTCACTCCTCGCTCACTGTTCTGTGCACCTCTCATTCCGCCATTCATGCTATGTGGAATTTATCTCCCTCTAAATATCTATGAGACAATTAAAGCTTCTTTGAGTTATCCTCAAACCTATATGACCTATCCTAAGCTCTGCGAGCTAACCTAAGCTTTTGCAAGCCAACAAGATCTGTAAGCTAACTAAGCTGCTAAGAAAATAACTTGAAATGATTTAAATACAAGAGGATTCTATTTCCAGATCCTATAACAAAGGATTACAGTCCTTATTGATCTTCTCTAACCCTATGAATCACAACTAACTCAATCCAAACTATTACATGTGGAAAAGGATATAGATAATTCCTTATCCATTTTATTCAACTTTTACAAAATAAAGCAAATTACAAATGTACGAGACCCTAGGTCTCTTAAGAGTTCCCTTGACCTTGCGAATTCATGAATGACTTTTCCCTCTTGATCCTATGCTCTTGCATAAACATATCAGTAGTACATTGAATACAAAAAGCAACTAAGACTATTTGGCAGAGCTCAGTGGTATTTTTGACAAGTTTTTTATGAAATCCCTTAACCAAATTACATAAGCAAATAAGGCAAAAAAATCAGCAGGATCTGATGAGGGTCATTACAGTTTACTATTCAAAACATATCCCCTTGTATAAAAATCGAACCCTCTCACTTCCTTTAGATAAAGCTTGTTCATTGGTAAATTTCTCATCATGTTGAGTGGAGATGAGAATTGTGTGAATGTGCAGAGGAGCCATGCACCACTCTCATTTTTGTACTCAATGGTTACTTGTGTTTTTCCATCAGGCCTCAACCAGGAGTAGGTTCCATTCTTTCTGACCTCTATGATATTTTCTCCTAGCTTTGTATCCAGTACATGGGTGAGAGGCATCAACTGAGGGGTTTCATTAGTTGCATCACTAGTCCAATAAATGGTAGCGAGCCACATACTAGATCTCACATAGACTTCCATCCATACTAATAGATCACGACCTAGTCAAGCAGTACACAACTAGGATTCCAACAAATTTACAGACCCTCGCGACACCCTTATTAACCCATAGTAGTTCATGGCACCTTCATACATAGCCTTGGGACCCTTAACAGTCCTCAAGGCACTTTCAACCAGTCACGAGTCCTAGAAGGCTTAAGAAATGTCACAACATCCCTTTGCAAGATCGAGATAGGTCATGGTTTTCTCTAGAAATCATTAGCATAATTTACACATATGAAAATGACACAAACAGGAAACACAAACTCAATATGAACACTATGATAAATATTAGAAACTCAAAAAAACATTTTTGATTAACACTTCCAAGAAAATTTACAGAGCTACAATCCAAGCACAGAGGATTCAAAAATGAAAGTCGAACCCTTCCTCCTCCATAGAGGTTACATTTATAGTGCAATTTACCCCAGAGATGTATCTCGAAATAGGGCATCAAAATTAGCTACATTGCGGGAATCAAACCCGAAAGTACATCCTAAATCCTAACAAACTATGACATGGCAGATGTGTCATTCCCAAAATAAATTTTGGGAAGGCACGCTGTGCTACGTGTGACCAATCAAAAAGGGAAATATTGACATATGGGGATTTCTGGCTCGCTTAATGAAAACAAAAAACTCTGAGCATATTTTCAACAAACTACGGCTTACTCAGCTGCTGGTGGGCCTTCCAGGCTGATGATTTCTTACTCTATGTATATCTTTCCACTACTAATCTGTAGGGTTGGCCATCTCAAATAGCTCCTTTAGGATAACATCTAGGTCAATCAAGGGGCTATGGCCAATAACAGGGAGATCTGATTTGGCAGTCATGAAGTGAGCCAAAAGCTCAAAGTCCTTGCTAAGTTTATTGATGATTACCTCTCCCTTTAGACCACCATTCATACGCTCAAAATTTACATGGTTTATTCTTTCCTGGTTCAGCAGTTTGACATATTTTCTCTGAGGGATCAACTTCCCCTCTGGACCCCAAAATTCAGGCAACCCTTTCTGAAACAGGGGTTGGAACAATTTGTTGAACTTTTATACCCCTTACTGAATAATGTTAATCCTAGTAAGTGCATTCTACAACATGTTGTGCTTTGTGGTCATCCTCCTTGCTGCCACCAGAACTAATATCCTATCAATAATCCCCAAGGAAATTAGTTCTTCCCCAGAGGCTGAGTTTAGAAATACAATTACCTTTTGGGCCTCCTCCCTAGGACTTTTTGCTAGAATTTCCTGTAGGGATTTACATCTTCTACTTGCTACCATAGCAGTCTGTTTATGTTCATCCACCATGACCAAATGCTTTTCTAATGAGGGAATATCCTTTATCACTGCATCCCAGAGAAAATGTTTATCCCCTTGTAGGGGAACTCGGCCTATAACCCTTTCCTCAAACCTGGTTTTCTTCTCTTTGAATTTCATGATCTCTTTAGCAAAGTATTCACTTTCCTTAGCAGTGATCCTATCCTTGAGCTCTTGATTGGCCTCCTTCAATTGGGTGATTTCTAGGTCCTTCAGGGACATTTCAGACATATCTATAATCGCCAGAGCAGTGGGTGATCTGTCCTCAAGAGTGCTATATTCATTTGATTCATCAATTCTTTTCTGCATCTTTTTCATCTCTTCTTTGCATGTGCACTTGTCATCCTCCAGCACAACAAGGTGGCCTTTCAGATCCAGGACTTCATGATGCAATGTCTCAATATCCCCTTGTAATTGCACAGTCTGTGAAGGTAGCTAGATGTTTTTCATAGGTGTCTTGCTTTTCTTTGTGTAATCATGTATCTTGGCTGGTGAATTAGCTGGTAAAATGCTCAGATGCTCACCTAACATAGCCTACTCTATTGCCACTAGATGCTCAGATGCAAGGGGCCACTGAAAATCATTTTGTTATGTTAGGTCTGCTACTTGGTCCTTCAGGAGCTTTTCCTGCAGGTTCCAAGCCATGTTTGTTTCCTTTTCCTGCTTCAATTGGGTCTCCATTTTAACCACCCTTTGTTGGGACTTGAGATGGGATAAATCCTCCTTAATCATATCAGCATAGATGATATCACTAAATCCCTTATGGAACAAAATATTATATGGGATTGAGAACCGATCCATCTTGAACTCAACCTCTAAAACTCCTTCCTCATTAGCGATGGCTAGGTTTCGGGATTTTGTTGTAATATTCCTGGCAGTAGTGAAAGAGACTTTGTTGCCTGATAGCTTGCTTAGCTCCTTTGACTGCTTCTGAGTCTCATCCTTGGATTTCTCTTTGAGTTTCCCATAGGTGTTCAACATTTTCTTTTCAGTCTTAAATTTCCCTTCAACAACAGTGGAAAACAAATACTTTTGATAATTGAGTAGAGACTCCTCACCCCCTTTCTTCATTGATTGCGTGGTTCTTCAAGGATTTCTCTTTGAGTGTGTAGTGGTTGGATTTACAACCAATAATTGTTGCATGACCACCATCTGATTTGCAACCTCCCCCCCCAGTAGGGTTTACTGAATCAAGCTCCTCCTCTATCATTGTCTTGAGGGAATGAGATTCAAAATTAAACTCCTTTTCCAGGTTGATTATGTCCTCCTCTACGTCTATCCTAGGCTTCTTGCTAGGGGTTTGTTCATCACATTACATATCCTCCACCTTTGACTGAGACCTTCTGCTACAACCATCATTGTTTAGGGAAAAGGGAGTAGCTAGGACCATACCTTGCACTTCTTTAGGAGCCTAAATTTTCTCTGCAGGAGTCCAATCAAAATCATAGGCAAGAGAATTTTCCTCCCAGGACAAGTCGGGGATCATGGAGTGAATAAAGACTAACCTCTACACCTGGTTCCTACTCTGGGAAATGATCCCCTTAGGATCGTAATTATGTGCATGAGTCACCTGAAACTTCATGTCCTTCAAAAATTTCTCCACCATTGGTAACATTGTTTGCTTCTTCACAACGAAGGGCCCGAAATTAATAAAGTATTTGATCCAATATTCCTTCCTATGAGAAGTAAAATGTACCTCATCAGCAGAAATCCTCTGCGTGATCAATTCTAGTGTGAATACTAAGGGAGTTAGGTAAACTGGTATCATGAAAGGGGTGACCGAAAAACCATATACCCTGATAACTAAATACTTCTGCATCAGGAACCAATCTCCAATACCCTCTTGCTCCAAGGCATCCTTCATGTCTCCTGATATCCTATTATCTTTAGGGTTGAATAGTCTGGAGATGCTGAGGACAATTATGTTAATGAACAGGGTGTAAGATCAGTACTGGATCTTCTGGACAGACTAGGGCCAGTCTTTGAACACCTTTGGATCCATGACCTCAAGGGTCTGCTGGTTGGAACTAACTATGATGGCGAACAGATACACCTGGTATCTAAAGTGCTTATCCAAATCAAACATCTCAAGCTGAGAATTGATTTCTCCAGCCAAGAACTCATCGAACTTAAGTCTTGCTTCAGATTGACTCAGGTGAAGGAGAATTCCTAGCATTACTTCAAAGACCATGATATCGTTATCAATACCTAGGATTTGACTCAAGAGGGAGATGGTTGATACAACATGCTTTATGAACAATTTGGAGGAGAGTGGGGTGATAAGGGACTCTGAGGGAACTGGGGTGTTCAAAATGGTCTGGAACAATTTATTCTTGGATTCTAGGTCAGCTTTCCCAAACACCTACAGAACCTTTGATTCGGTGAAGGGGATCAGGGTCTGACATTGGGATTTGGAGAGACCCAGGGCATCCCTGATAGCTTTTGGTGTAATTTTTCAAACAATATGGGAGTGGGTATAATCTAATATGGCCTTCCCAGTGGGGGAATAATTGGAGGCTACCCTTTGGACAATATCTGGGAAATTGGGCAATTGTTCTAATGTGAACCCTATTAAGGATGACTTTAAATTTACCAATAGTTCTGACTGGTCTCTAGAAGGTGACAACAAAGCATTCTGGGAATCAATGACACTGGACAACTGCAAATGAGGATCATAAGCGGCATAAATTCGATCGCAGATGATCTCCTCAGACGGGTGAAGGCTTTTTACAGACGAGGCCATGGCAAAAATTTTGAAAGGGTTGATAAACGATGAATGAGTACCTGGTGGTGACGTTCAACACTTATGGAGGTTGCAGTTGTATCCAACTGACCCATGCTTGGCAGACATAATATTTGCAGGCTGGTGGGAGCATTAACAGACTATTAATGTCAAGTTGATTATCCTTATAAACCACCGTGCTCCCTATAAGTGACCTTTGTACCTCCAATCTTCGAGCTCAATATCCAATGGGGAGGGGCCCACCAGATTTCGCAAACTTGTTTTTTATCTTCAGAGTTATATTAATGGGTTAAAATCTTAAATATCTGGGCTTTAATATAAAACCAAAATATTAGGTAATTGATGTTTGGATTTGGTTATTATAAGGTGGAAGCTTGTATGGTGTAATATATGGTTGTCATGTGATGGTAAAGGCTCTTTTGGAAAGCATATGGGTGTACTACATGAATATTCCTAACTGTATATTAGAAGGAAGTTGAGAGGCCAACTCTCAAGGAGCCATTTCGAGAAATTAGGTTGGTTTTATTTTCAAATGGCTAGAAAAAGGGATTAGATAGATTGAAAACGAAGTATACTTTTTATATTTGATTCTTCAATATGATATTTTATAACATATGTCTTCATTGTAATTTGTAGTGTTTTTTTCTTATGTGATGTGCAAATTGGTTCTATGTAGGATGTCAAAGGAATATCAAGTTGGGGTTGAAGAATTCATAGACTTTGCAAAAAGGGATTCAGAGGATAATAACACCACAAGATGCCCTTGTAAAAAATGTTGCAATGTTGCAGTATTGAAGTTTGAGGAAGTACAAGATCACTTGATGATTCATGGTATAATAAGTTCATATAAAACTTGGTTTTTCCATGGAGAGAGAGTTCCTACTCAAAACTATATATTTGATAAGAGAAAGAAATGCTAGACAACAGAGATGCATGATTTTCCTCAAGAAATTACACATGGTGATGAACACATAGTCAGACATCAATGTGATAATCATAACGATGAGTTTGCAACATTGCTTACAAATGATACTGAAGTTCTTGAGAATGACGATCATAAGGAGGAAACCATGGTTGATGATCATATGGTTGAAATGGTGAATGATGCTTATCAATATTATAGTGAAAATCCAGATGTGAATTGTGAAAATGACCAAGTAGAATCAATGGAAAAAAAATGATATCAATCAATATCTAAAGTTAATTGAATATGCCAAGGCATCATTGTACCCAGGTTGCACTAGTTTCACTAAGCTATCGGCCACTATGAAATTGTACAACCTTAAAGTGAGAAATGGATGGTTTGATGCAAGTTTCACCCAGTTGTTGAAGTTGCAAAGAGAAATGCTTCCAATAGGAAATACACTTCTAGAATCTATATATGCTGCAAAAAGTTTGATTAAATCATTGGGGTTGGACTATGAAATGATACATGCATTCCACAATGATTGTAGTTTATATTGGGGAAAATATGAAAAAATAAATGAATTCCCAACATGTGGCGAATCAAGATGGAAGGTTGATACTTGTTCTGAAAAGGTACATACAGGTGTCCTAGCCAAAGTGTTGTAGTATTTCCCTATAGTGCCGAGGTTGAAGAGAATGTACAGGTATGATTTTGAACTCTTATAATTCCATTATATCATACACCTTCATGTACTACCAACCTACTAAAAAATCATCTTCTTTAATATACCAAGTATTGCAATGTATATATGATTCTTTATGTTTTTATAACATCTCTACATATATTTCACAGAAAATGAGGTGGCATCATGAGAATGCAAGGATGGAATAATGTGCCACCCAATTGATAGCCCGACATGGAAAACTATAGATTCTAAATGGCCTGATTTTTCCAACGATCCTCACAATGTACGACTTTCAATGGCAATGGATGGATTTAATCCTTTTGGAAACTTGAGTAGTAGTCATAGTGTATTCCCAATAGTACTAGTCACATATAACCTTCCGCCATGGTTATGCATGAAAATGAACTTTTCTTTGTTGTCATTGTTAATACCTGGTCCCAAGCAACCAAGAAATGACATAGATGTTTATTTGGAACCATTGGTAAATGAACTAAAACTAACATGGGATGAAGGGGCAAGGACATGAGATGCTCATTCAAGGTCATTCTTTAATATGAAGGCTATATTGATGTGGGTAATCCATGACTTTCCTACTTATGGAAATATGGTTGGTTGCACGACTAGAGGGTTTTGCGCATGCCCTATATGTGGAAGGAACACATATTCAATGTATCTCAAATGTAGTAGAAGTGTGTGTACATGGGACATAGGATATATTTTCCAATAAATCATAAGTGTTGTTCACAAAAGGGACCATTTAATGGGAATTTTGAGCATCTCATTGCACCTACTATTGTACAATTGTTAGATATTTTTACAGAAATAGAAGGAAGGGAAGAGAAATGGGGAAAGTATAAAAGTACAAAAAGAAAGAGAAATTTAAAAAAAGGTGAAAATTCGAAGACTGCCATGTGGAAGAAAAGGTCAATTCTATTCAATTTACCATATTGGGAGGTATGTGCACACATTAACTTAAGGCCTAAAATGTACAATGCTTAAAGGATTTCATTATGTTTAATTGGAAGATATTGTTTAGTTTTTCTTTGATGTTATAATTCATTGATTTTTTATATGGTTGGATGTAGAAACTCCTAGTGCGTCACATTTTAGGTTTAATGCACATAGAAACAAATGTATGTGAAAGTATTTTTGGAACCCTTATAGCTATAAAAGATAAATCAAAAGATGGGAAAATTTCTCATGATGACTTAAAACAGTTGGGTATAAGGAAGTCACTATGGCCACAACAAAAAGGCAAAAAAAGATTTTTTCCACCTGCACCACACACTCTTTCAAAAAAGGAGAAAGAGATTCTTTGTGGTGTTTTGTTCACGTTAAAATTTCCAGATGGATATAGTCCAAACCCTAGAAATAATGTATCAATGAAATATATGAAGCTTCATAGTATGAAAGCACATGATTTCCATGTTCTCATTGTTGGAGCAGGGCCCTGCAGCTATAGGAAAAGCTGCTATATCAGGACAAGAAAGTCAAAGGAAACAGTACCTGAGTGGCCGAGAAGAGAGAGCTCAACCACTGCACTTAAGGCAGCAACGAAGACAGGAGGGATCAGCTACCCTCATAAAGAGAAAAGAGGCAATGGGCCTAGGTATTGAAGACAAAGGATAGAAGAGGAAGCGGCGCCCATACCCATGATCAATGTCGGGAAGCGTGGAAGACTGCATAAAGCTGTGGTGTGACGGAAAGTGACAGTTCAAGTACAGATAGGCCGACTTTCACAGTTAGGGTTTTTGGGTTACTGTTGGGAAAGGCCCACAGTTTTGTAATGGCGAGACCTTCGGTCTGGCTATAAAACCATGTATCTTGTAGTGTAAAAGGTTAGCTATTCAGACAATTAACTAGTCAGAGAGTCAGTTAGTCTGTTAGCTCATAGTCACTTTGTATTGTAGAAGAGTTGAGCTCTGGTTCTGTTATTCAGTATGTAGTTATCTTACTGTAACCAGTAGCTTACTCCTAGAGCATGAATGTAACAATCCACAGGGATTGAGAGAGAGAGAGGAAGAGTATATTGTAAGAAGGCAATATAGGAAGAGAAGAGATCTAAGAGAGAAGGGCTCTCGGCACTTTGCACGGAGTTACCCAGAAGATCTCGAGCTGCATACTAGGTTGCAATGAAACTATGTTTACTCTCTCAAGATATAATATAAAAACCAGTTCCTATGGACGTAGCTTCCTTCCTGGGAGGTGAACCACGTAAAATCAGTGTTTTGTGCGACTGTTTCATGTGATTGTGCTTTACTTATTTGCTATCTGTTACCTGTTACATGAATGTTGTATATCAGTTAGTGAATGTATGTATGTTCTCATTCAGTTTAGAGCATTATAGAAGGTTAAATGCAAGTTGAATGTATCAAGCGTTCTACATATGATTTTATCAGTTCCTGATTCACACAGTAAAGCTAGCGGTTACTGTGTTAAGTAATTTCAATATACTTAGTTCAGCAAGTTGAGTACAGTTGATGTTAGGTGTGTTGAACCGTGGATGTTCAAGTAAGATTGTTTAAAACCCTGTTGAAGGTTAATAGAGCTATTATACCTAGAGAGAAAGCCTTTGGGCCTTGAGAGTCACATTGAGTCTTACTGTAGAAGATATCGCAGTATAAGAAAGGCGATATCGCACCGTCGGAGGAGCTGCGGTGTGAGATATCGCAGGTAAAGAGTCAAGCAGAAGAGGAAGTTTGCGTATCGTCTTAGAGGCTGAGATGTGATAAAATTCAGTGCCCTATCAGAGCCAGCGAGTAAGAGAGAAATAGCCACGCGGAGAGGTCCCACTGGCTAAGAAGAGATAAGAACCGCCAGGATGCTACAGAACCCGGTTGAGGACACTTGAGTCTTCAGCCAACCCATCTCAGATCACTTCGGGTGAGACTTCAGGCCATTCTGTGGTCTGTTGCCAAAAGGGCCAGTGAACTAGAGGTATTGTTGGTACATTACAAGTAATCTCGGGTCTGCCCAGTAGTAACCAACAAATGGTTCTGTTGCTGGCTTTGAACACATTACAGAGCTAATGTTCTGTTGGCATCCTACTAAAGAAAAACTCGACTAGTGGGTTGGGTCTAAGGAAAAAGAATTCGCTGCGACAGAAAACAAGAGTCCTACGTTGAGTACAGAGGACTGGTTACAAAAACATATCTTCACAAACCTGCATGAGATATTTTTTGTGACCTACGCAAATGAGTTGTACGAGTGGTTATCAAAGTTGACTGATAAGAATATATTCAAGAAGAAAAGGAACATTGTCTAGACACCGGAGCTGATCCAGACTGTAAGGAGCGTCGATAATCCTATTTCACGAGCAGTAGACTTCTGGCTTGCGAGTGTGCTAGAATGCTTCATTACATAGTTTGCAGTTGATCAAAGAAAGAGTTTCAGCGAAGCCAAGAGGTACTTCTTCAAAGGATATCGCGGTAAGTACTTAAACTCTTTAAATTTGTCCATTAAGATGTTATTACATGAAAAAGGAGTAATGGATATATTCTCAGACCAATAAGCTAAGAAACTGTAATGTCACAAGAGTTTGAGAGTGATTTTGAATAACTTGGATGTACACGTAGTGGTAAGAAATATAAAGTAGATTTCAGATCTTCTATCTTTGAAAATAGTTCAGACCATACTAGAGAACAGAGTCACAGTAATATAGAAAGAACCGAAGGGCGTATCCCTTATATTAGAGGAAATTTGAGGTCTAAAATGGGCATC
>LPNX010525120.1:80346-92504 GCA_001517045.1 Pseudotsuga menziesii | reverse complement strand
ATAATAAAATAATAGTTATTAATTTTGGAGGAAGAATGAAAAAAACTACTTTTTTGTTCGTATTTTCGACATATCTCCCTGTGTTTTTACTCAAATTTCGAGTGGGAGAGTTCATTGGATGAAGAATTTAATTCCACATCCAACGAGTACCCACACTTCATACTTTTTATGGACCTCGCTACCCCAAAAATAAGAAATGCCTGAAAAAATGTGATGATGATGTCATCATCACGTTTTTTCAAGTATTTCTTATTTTTGGGGTAGTGGGGTCCGTCAAAAGTATGTAGTGTGGGTACTCATTGGATGTGGAATTAAATTTTGTATCCAACAAGCTCTCCCTCCTGAAATTTGAGTATAAACACAGGGAGATATGTCGAAAATACGACCAAAAAAATTAGTTTTCTTTTATGACAAATATGTCAATTTAACCATTATGGTTGACTCATTTTATTGAAATTATATTGGTTCTTGAATTCCAACTCACAAAATTGATTATTGGCACATTTTCTTATAAGGCCCATTTTAGACCCCAAATTTCCTCTAATGCCACTCGTATACCCCACAGAAAACGACCGGGACTCAAAATAATCCCGCAGGAACTACACCTAGTAGTTCACACAGAGTACATACTACTGCTACATCATCTACATCTACACCGCCAAGTGGTAGTAACACAACGAATCAGCATCCACCACGTAGAAACAGAATGGGGGATGACATGAAGTTACCTACCTTCAAGGGTACAGGGGAAGAAGACCCAGAACAACATTGATTTCTATGTGAAGCCATATGGACCATTAAAGGGATCCAAGACGATAATACTAAACTTGTACAGTTGGCCACTACACTTAGAGACCGAGCCTTAACATGGTATATGAAGTATACCTCAGCACAGATCAAAACACTTGTACAGGTCAGGACCGCCATGATTAAAGAATTTAAGAAACCCAAGTCTGAGTCGCAGTGTATCATAGAGCTTAAAGACATCAAACAGTTACCCTCAGAGTCAGTATGGGACTTTGATCAGAAATTCAAAGCCATTATAGACCAAGTTAGCTTTGAGTTTTCCCCGGAGCAGCATAAGGAATGGTTCATCGCAGCGCTGCTCCCTCATATCAGACTGCCACTAATGAAGCAGAAAATCCATACGCAGGATGACGCACTGGAGATGGCAATGAAACTAGAGGCTTCACCTCTAGCCGAGACTAGTACAGGTATGACAAACCTACAGAACCAGTTAGCTAATCTCACGTTACAATTGCATGATATTAAGAAAGGAAAAGAGATTGCACAAGAACTATGGTGCACAAAGTGTAAAGGACAGGGCCATACGAAAGATAACTGTCCAGTATTTGTTGAATATTTAGCAAGTGGGGCTCCTAACCCCTTAGTACAGAACCAAGGTCCATGGTGTGAACTTTGCAGAACAAGAGGACATAGACCTCAGGAATGCCCTTTACTTCAGAAGTATGTACAGACCCCTAAGAACTTATACTGTAACTTCTGCAAGTTAGTAGGACACGATGAACATAACTGCAGAGCTTATGATCTCATGGTTGAAAGAAAACACGACTTGTATAGAGTCCAGTCAGAAACACTAGGTCCAATAGCAGGACCATAGCATGAATCGGCTCATGTTGGCCGTGGTGGAGGATTCAGAGGATGAGGCTGTGGAGGAGGCTTTGGCCATGGTGAAGCCTTTGGCCATGGTCGTGGACCGATTACTTGTTACAATTGTGGAGTTGTAGGACATTATGCTAGGGATTGTTAGAACCCTACTATGACATGTAATTATTGCAAGTCCTATGATCATCCTATAGAAGAATGTCCTGTCTCGATAGCCAAGATTAGGGACCCTAAGCCAGCAGTACACCAGAACATTCAGCTTATTGCTGTTGAGCAGAAAGAACCAAAACCAAGAGTCAATATTGTGACTCGCAGCAGTGCTTCTACTAGTAGGACATCGTAGGATGACAAAAAGAACACAGGTCCGGAGTGGGTGCGTAAAGACATCAATAAATCAACACCAGTTGACCTGCAGAAGAATAAAGAAACATTTCAGGAAGCTAAAAATTTCTTTAATGACCCTACACCGTCGGGATCGTAGGTATTTCCTTGTAGGGGCATACCGCAGCAAACACCTTGTGGTGTTAACCCTGTGCAGATATTGCAGGCTACCACATCTGGAAGGTGTGAAGAGGATGAGTCGACAGGAAGTGTACAATCCTTCCTGCAGAGTTGCTTGAAACTCATGAGAAATGAGAAAGCTATCGGAGAGATTCATCATATCATAGATCAGTGTCAGCCGTATTCTTTCATGAGCAGTGCGCAGCGTGCTGTTCATAATATTATGGGCCATACAAGAACAAGAAGAGAGATGCAACTCACAGCACAAGTTGGAGATTTGGGAGTAATGAGGATACCATTGAAAGAGGATGCTAGGCCAATTAAGCAGCGTCCATACAGATTAAATCCTCGCTATAAAGAAAAAGTTAAGGATGAGATTGATAAGATGCTAGTAGTAGGCATCATTGAGCCAGTCGAAGAAAGAGAATGGGTTAGTCCCATGGTCGTGCAAGAAAAGAAAACCAAAGGAGAAATCATGTGCAGATGTCCAGTGTAGTTGAAAGGAGGCATCGCATCGGTAATGAGTCTACACCGGCAGATAAAAAATAAAAAAAAGTTCTAAGTATGAGGAAAGTTGATTTTACGCAAGTCATAGGATGCTTGCGGAGTTTTGAACATTGAGGAGGTTCAAGCCAGCATTTTGGTTTTGATGATGCGGTGTGACATCGCAGCAAGGCAATGATTCCCCATGCCATGTAGACAATTTTGAAAAGGGACAGAAGGCCAGTCACTTCGCCTTCTGACAAGCAGTTAATCTAGATATGACAGGTATACATTACCCTAGATTTGGAAACAGTATAATGATTTTTCCAGATTTGGTAAAATCTTCAACGAGACCGGTGCCTGCACACAAGTTTCGAGGGAAATTTGATTGGATTTCAGCAATTAACGAGGATTGAAACGACGGTTGTTGTATTATCCATGCAATTAATACTGCCAACGGATCTCGCCTAGATGACCGTTGCTTCAGAGATTATCACCTTTGTTATAAATACAGAGATCATTCATACAGAAGGGTTACTTTTGCGATTTCTGAGAGCTATAGAGCAATTTGATGAGTTTTCCTTGTGTAGAGATACTCTAGTTACAGAGTGCTAGTTTTCCCCAATTTTGCAGCGATTTCCAGTCCAGAGTATTGCACAGAGTGGTTTCTATCTGAGACAGAACCTTTAGAAGACATTGTGCAAAGATTCCAGCGTGGTGGCCTTGTGTCTGTTATGATGATGACGCCCAAGGTTGTGAAATTAGGTACATCATAGGTCAGATAGCCTCCAAGGATGAGGATTCAAGTGCAGGATGTAGAAGATGTCATCAAAGTCTTTGCTGCAGGGAAGCAAAAAGACGAGAAGATCACTGAAGATAAGAAAACAGAGCAGAAGAATGATGAGAAGAAATCTATAGCCAGGAAGAAAGTAAAAATGAGAAAAAGAAGGCAAGGGGAGAAGGAAGATGACCTATCTCATCACCTAAGAGAAGAACAAGAGATTGTAGAGGCAAAGAAACGAAAATATGGAGATCATAGGCAGTGTGAACACCCGGAGCGCTTTGTCGAGAAGAAAAGTGAAAGGGGAAAACAAACCAAACAAGCAGAACTTCAGCATACAGACAAAGGCTTGTTCTCGGAATGGAATTCATAGTTTTTATAGATTTCAAATGACAGGATCCATACTAAATGAAATGTTTGAGAAGGCCGGAAGATATATATTTATACTTTCCTGGTGATACGAGTTCTAACCCAGATAAAGAGGAAAGGATATCAGTGGAAGGCTTCTCAAAAGCTCAAGATCCTTAAGGGAGCTGTTGATCTACGAAAAGATAAGAGAGACCTATGAACTAAGTTTACAGAAGACGATGTCAAAGATGATAGAAAGCAAAAATAAGCAGAAGTGAAATGGATGACACAGAAGACTCCATCATTAGTCAAGGTATGCTTGAAACAGCACAAGAGTGTGTCGAAGCTATGGATAAAGAAGTCGCAGGACTTCGTGAGAGATTTACAAGGACTTCGTAGGAAGCCAAGCATAAGCTATAGCAGGAGAAGCCAGCTGTTAGTGGTTCAGGGATGAGCCACAAGTAAGTGTTAGGGGACCGTTGGAGTAGGGCCCTGCAGCTACAAGAAAAGGTGCTATATCGGGACAAGAAAGTCAAAGGAAACAGTACCTGAGCGGCCAAGAAGAGAGAGCTCAACCACTGCACTTAAGGCAACGGTGAAGACAAGAGGGATCAGCTACCCTCATAAAGAGAAAATGGGCAATGGGATGAGGTATTGAAGATGAAGGACAGAAGAGGAAGCAGTGCCCATACCCACAATCAGCGCCGGGAAGCGTGGAAGACTGCAGAAAGCTGTGGTGTGATGAAAAGCGGCAGTTCAAGTACAGATAGGCTGACTTTCACAGTTAGGGTTTTTGGGTTACTGTTGGGAAAGGCCCACAGTTTCGTAATGGCGAGACCTTCGGGCTGCCTATAAAAGCATGTATCTTGTAGTGTAAAAGGTTAGCTATTCAGACAATTAACTAGTCAGAGAGTTAGTTAGTCTGTTAGCTCATAGTCACTTTGTATTGTAGAAGAGTCGAGCTCTGGTTCTGTTATTCAGTCTGTAGTTATCTTACTATAACCAGTAGCTGACTCCTAGAGCATGAATGTAACAATCCGCAGGGATTGAGAGAGAGAGAGGGAGAGTATATTGTAAGAAGGCAATATAGGAAGATAAGAGATCTAAGAGAGAAGGGCTCTCGACAGTGTGCGCAGAGTTACCCAGAAGATCTCGAGCTGCATACTAGGTTGTAGTGGAACTGTGTTTACTCTTTCAAGATATAATATAAAAACCAGTTCCTGTGGACGTAGCTTCCTTCCTAGGAGGTGAACCACGTAAAATCAGTGTGTTGTGCGACTGTTTCATGTGATTGTGCTTTAATTAGTTGCTATCTGTTACCTGTTACATGAATGTTGTATATCAGTTAGTGAATGTATGTATGTTCTCATTTAGTTTACAGCATTATAGAAGGTTAAATGCAAGTTGAATGTATCAAGCATTCTGCATATGAGTTTATCAGTGCTTGATTCACATAGTAGAGCTAGCAGTTACTGTGTTAAGTAATTCCAGTATACTTAGTTCAGCAAGTTGAGTACAGTTGATGTTAGGTGTGTTGAACCGTGGACGTTCAAGTAAGATTGTTTGACACCCTGTTGAAGGTTAATAGAGCTATTATACCTAGAGAGAAAGCCTTTGGGCCTTGAGAGTCACATTGAGTCTTACTGTAGAAGATATCGCAGTGTAAGAGAGATGATATCGCACCGTCGGAGGAGCTGCGGTGTGAGATATCGCGGGTAAAGAGTCAAGCAGAAGAGGAAGTTTGCGCATCGTCTTAGAGGCTGCGATGTGATAAAAGTCAGTGCCCTATCAGAGCCAGCGAGTAAGAGAGAAATATCTATGTGGAGAGGTCCCGCTAGCTAAGAAGAGATATGAACCAGCAGGATGCTACAGAACCCGGTTGAGGACACTTGATTCTTCAGCCAACCCATCTTAGATCACTTCGGGTGAGACTTCGGGCCATTCTGCGGTCTGTTGCCGAAAGGGCCAGTGAACTAGGGGTATTGTTGGTACATTACAAGTAAACCCGGGGCTTCCCAGTAGTAACCAACACTCATGCAACAAATCCTTCCAATAGCATTGCACCATGTGCTACCAAAAGTAGTTCTAAACACTAGTTTTAGGCTTTGCTTCATTTATAGGTGAATTTGTGCAAAAATGGTGGATCCAACAGATCTTGATAACTTACAAGATGATGTTGTGGAAACTTTGTGCTTACTCGAAAAATATTCCCCCCCTTCATTCTTTGATATAATGATACATTTGACTGTACACTTGGTGCGAGAGCTACGTTGTTGTGGACCAGTTGCATATCAATGGATGTACCCTTTTGAAAGGCTAGTGAAATTTTATTAAGTGCAAATCCACATAAATTTCAACATTTTATGTGCATATAATAATAATAATAAATTACTAGCAACTCTTTATTCACACTTTTGATTTCACTACAACTTGTGTGTGTTTTTCTAGGAACATGAAAGTTTTCAAAAGTTATGTGAAAAATAAGAATAGGCCCGAAGGCTGCATAGCTGAAACCTACATTGTAGAGGAGAATCCATAAAATTTTGTGCTAGATATGTTGAAGGTATGGAATATATTGAAAGCATGCCTAGTAGAAATTAATCTTGAGACAATGAAGAAGGAGAGGTTGGATAATATGGGAAGGCCTTATCTAGTGGAACTTCTATTGAATTAGATAAAACTAGTTTGTTACAAGCCCGTAGATGGGTCTTGCACAACATAGATGAAATTAAACCTTGGATAGAGTAAGTAATAAGCACATCCTTATGAAATCATTTTTTATTATAATATATCACAATATTTTCATAAATTGTTTATTGGCATTACTTGAAAATAGGATGCACTTGACAGAAATTGCCAATAGTAACATCCAAGCCCAAAAAGATGAAGTCTTACTACGAAAGCTCCACAACCAACAATTTAGTGATTGGTTAAGAAAACATGTAATGATATGTTATTCATATTAGATTTAACTGAACTTCATTGATCAAGACTATTATGATGTATGAAGGTGGGATTCTCTTAATATATTTTGAAATTCAATGGTTTTCTAACAACATTTAAAAATTTACAGGTGGAAGGAAAATAAAATATTTTTGATACCCTTAAACTGTTGGCACGTGGCCCAAGGACATACACAACTAAGTATGATGGCTACTTAATCAATGGGTGTAGATTTCATGTTAAAAGCATAGAAAATGTCAGGTCCACCCAAAATAGTGGTGTGTGCATAGGTGCACAAACATTAATGAGATCAAGTGCAAAGGATAAAAACCCTATACATCAAATGAAAACATATTATGGAGTTATTCAAGAAATAATGTTATTGGACTACTATTTGGTGCAGTATCCATTGTTCAAATGTGATTGGATAGATGCACACAAGAAGAATGGAACAAAAGTTAATGAAATTGGTTTCACCATGGTGAATCTAAAGAGATGCTTGAGTAAGGATAGAGTGCAAGATGATCCATTTATTCTAGCATCACAAGCGAAACAAGTATTTTATGTACAAGATCCAGTAGAGAATGAATGATGTGTAGTTTTGACATGCCCTCCGAAGGGGCCAAGAAATTGTAATAGATTTATCAAGTGTTGCATATTTTGAAGGGACGAAATGAAAAGAGGATAAAGGTATAGGTGATGGTGGCATGGATTATGTTCGAAAATATTGTGAAGGAACATGGTTGGATGGTGTTCAGTAAGTAGCATTCATGATTTATTTATCAGTTCTCATTTAAGTTGTAGCTTTGAAAATCTATATCTTAGATTATTACTTGGATTTACCTTTCATGGATGTAATTTTTGTTTTGCTACTGTTTACGCATGGATCTTATCTATTTTATTGTGTTATGTAACTTTCATTTAATTTTACAGTAGATATATTGGATTTAGGGAATTGAGAGTGATGTGAGGGGGGGTCATATGAGCTTCAACCTTCATGTGGTTGGCCTTGTTTAGTAGAGAATAAGATATTCTTGAAACCAAGAGAAGCTCATTCAGGTATTTTCATTTCATTTTTTTAGAATTTCATATATGTTATGCCTTTTTTTACATATCTATCAATCGCTTATATGAAAATACCATTTTGTCATGATATATGCAGGTCTTCACAATGGAAAGGAATATAATGACAAGTTGTACAATTCTCTAGTGCATATTTGTAAGTTATCACCATAATGAATTTCTCAATTATATACCTTATTGTCGTTTCATTGATTATAATGTGTTGATTTCTTCATTTTAAGTATAGTTGTACTTGTCTATTTTATGAATTTATTTTATTGCACATTTGTTGAAGGAAAAAAGTTGATTGCGGGATAGCTATTGACCAGGGGAAGATAATGTAATGAACAATATTGAAATTATTTGATTACAACATATTTATTACAACCAAAGTATACCTGATTGATGGTGTAACAACTAATTTCTGTTAAATATTTTTGTAAAGCATAGAGGACACCAAGATCATATGAAGTTATTGGAATAAGAGCTAACCTTTGAGGTATAGATCCTTTTTATCAATACAATTTCAACATTATTTGGGAGTATCACCTACATGTTTCCTTCTAGGAATTGGGAGTATCACCTATAGGTCTCCTGAAGCTGTGCTGACCATTATTAAAGGATTTTACATAATGTAGTTAGAAATCCCATTGACTACTTTTTAGTTGTTTGTGGCCATTGGTGGTAAATGCATTTTCTTTTAATACATTAATATCAAACTATATATGAATTGTATCCATCCTTTTTGGTGAAAGGTGAGAAATTGAAGCACTCGTAGAATATTTCAAAAATTTTCCAATATTTTTTTTTTGTAAATAAAAGGATTGTATTACTGCATAGTCACTTAATTACATTCTGAATAATAGATCTAGAAAGATCTAGAAACCACCTACCTAGTTCTGACAAGCTTTACATTCATCCCAAAATAGAGCCACCCATCCCAAAACAAAACAACCAGATTGTTCATGGCATGCCCCATCTCGATTACATACATAATATAACTTGCCCATAAAGAATTCACTACAAGAACCACTAATAGATGACTGAACAAGAAATAACAAAAAAACCAGATTGTTCATGTCGTGCCCCATCCTGATTACATACATAAGCTGCCTATAAATCCTATCACTACTGGAACCACTAACAATAAACTGAACAAGAAATAACAAGAGCATAAACATAGGGGCCTCAAACCTGGCCTTGGGTAGACACTCCTGGAGAGGAGCATTTGGTTTGCTTCATCTCCTCGTATTTATCCCTGGCAGTCATGTCAATTGACTTGCCCATGCTCGTCCCTCCGACCTTCGCCTGTTCCATCCTCAGGTGGAAGAATTGAATCCCCATATTTGTGGCCATGATGTCTATCTTTTTGTGCATTAGCCAAAAATCGAAGTTGTGCTCCTTCCAAACTATCACTGGTTCTTCATCCTTTCCCCGTTTTGCAGCAGCACTAAGTGGAGAGTGTGCTATCAAGTTCACGTTAACCCAATAGAGCATAAGCAATCTATCATATACTGCAACACTCCTAGCTATATTTCCAGGGTCTACCACCCAAGGTTCAACCTCACGACGCAACTCCTCCTGTGGCATGGCATTAGCTTCATCCCATAAACAGTCTACAACTAATTAAACTTTATTGCGAGTCGCTAGAGGAACAGAGTCTTTGAAGAAGTCAACATCCTCATGCACTTGTGTCTGGGCTCTAGTCACATGACCCTTGTTGCGATTGTCAGCCGAGACTTCCCCCAACCCCAACATTCCCCTCTTAGATCATTTGGGAGCCATGGTGGAGATAGACTCTTCACCAAGCACCGGCACTTAAAAACGCAAAACAAAGCCACGAGCCCTTTTGACACAAAAGACACAAAAGAGATTCGGATACTCCAAAGAGGGTGGATTTGCTTCAAAATATAAGGGTGGTGTCCACCTCACCATCATAATGGTTCTATACTCGACCTTCATCATCCTGGCATCATCCAGGATTGGCATCCTCTGAACTTTAAATACCATATCTG
Source organism: Pseudotsuga menziesii (assembly GCA_001517045.1). Classification (NCBI taxonomy): domain Eukaryota; kingdom Viridiplantae; phylum Streptophyta; class Pinopsida; order Pinales; family Pinaceae; genus Pseudotsuga; species Pseudotsuga menziesii. Next base: position 82,745 of record LPNX010525120.1, on the reverse strand, counting down.
TCTTGTGCTACAAATATCCCTTATCCATCCCTTCGGGCTTGAAACCATACTTCCAACCATGCACTCAGGCATGTATAGGATCCTCATCTACAACCATACTTTCCAACATGCGCTCACGTGTGGACCAAATATTACATAAAGATTACCGTCGATGAACTGAATTACACAATGATTTTCTGCCCAACTTCTGCAATTAACCTGCTTGCTAGCTCATCTGGGAAATGGACTAAAAACCATCAGATCTAGATCGACAGTGGACATAAATTGTTACAGGGCGTATTTTATAAGTATCCCGCCAGTTAGGAATTTATTCTATCGCGCTAGTTCACCCAAAAAAATAGTTCTTCGACGTTAATCTGCAGCAAGACCATTATTAACCTTTGATCTTCTTCAGCCTTACAAGAATTAGTTTCCAACTTCGCAACAAATTTGCTTTTAACTTTCTCGCTATTTAGTCAACGAAATTCCTCTTTAGTCATTGATCAACTCACCTCTTGATCACCATCGTCAACTTGTAACCTCGTTAACCAGTCTTCCTACATCATGGATCTTCCTTGCAATGCATAGCTAAAAGTGACTTACTGTGTGTAAATGTCAATACTCAAGACATTTTTTCATTCAACTAACCATATAGTCAATGTGGTGACAAGATATGATTCAAATGGGAAATTGCTTCCAAACTCAACCAATAAACTCAATTAACTTAAAAATACATGAATGCTATCTTATTTCACAATGGTCCTTTATCTGAACCTAAATACAATGGATTGATCATTACAAATAGAGACCTCTCTCTCTTTGTAATCTCCAAGAGTCTAAAATCTGAGTTTGTTTCTCTTGATCGAACCTTCCTCCAGCTAACTAAGCTTATGCGATCTAACAAGATCCGTAAGCTAAAGCTAAGTTATCCATCTAAAAGACTCAATTGGATTAAATAAAACTCTTATTCTGTTTTCCAGATCCTTCAAAGAAGGAACAAAGTCCTTATTCGACTCTACTATCCTCTATGACTTACTATGCTTGATATCTGTTATTTTCCAGTAAGGCAAAAAAGAAGCTCACTTTATTTTTACTTGCTGTGGATTTTTCAATTTTGGAAAATTATTGATGAAAACTATCAAGGATTAGAGTGAAGAAGGAATATCTTGCATGTGGATCATTTCTACATTCAGAGTGACTTATGAGAATCCTATACATTGGTAATTTTTCCTTGCATTAAGATTTGGTAAGAATTAACATTTTGTTGAAATACTGGTTGTGTAATAGGTAATTTATTGACCACCTTACAAATTGGGGTGATATCATATGATATTTGTATAAGATGTACTTTATAATTGTATAAATGGTAACTGAAAGGATATTTCTACTATTTATTTGTGTTACATCTTTTAGAATGGGAAACATATTAACTTTGATTTTGACTTTGGGTGTAGAGAAAAATTTGTGGATTATGCTCTTGCCTCTGGAAAAATATACAAGAGAGAATGGTTTAAATACATTAAGGAGTTCTTTGAAAATGGCACACTTCATCTCATTGGCCTTTTGAGTGATGGTGGTGTTCATTCGCGATTATATCAGTTGCAGGTATTCTATATCTATAAATGCATTAATACGAGTTGTTTATCTTTGAAAAGATTATAGATTTATCTGTGCTATGCAATTTTTAATCTTTATATTTCTCCATAGTGTAGTTGAATGCTTTTTATATCCCCAGACTGTATTGAGTTGGGTCTAAATATGTTATAATTGTAGAACCCATTGATCTATTGACATAAATTTTAAGAGAATGCTACTCTTACATGGATCCATCAAGCAACCATTAGAAAAGATGCTCGTTCTTGTCCATGAATACTTGAATTCTAGTTAGATGTTCACTTCTAGGCTATGTGTATGAATTTGAATTCCAACTTTGTCTTGCAAAACATTTTTGTATTACTATTTTCTTTATTCACTCAATGCTACATATGAAACCTTTCAAGTTCAACCAAATTATAAGGTCAGATCCATTCAGACTACTTTCTTAGGTCTCTTGAGTCAGAAACAATGTTGGGATTATTAGTCTTTTCTTAGAATTACAAATGATGCAATCTTGGTGTTAATATTGCCCCTTTCCCCAATTCTTAAAGGGTTATAACTCAATGGTAGAGAGCTTGCTTTACAAGAAAGGGGTTGAAGGTTCGATTCCTTCGTGCCCTAATGATATTGCAATATTGATGTTTTAAATAAAATATATTTTATTATGATCTATTATGGCTACAAGGGGGGTTCTAAACTGACTTCATATGTCACTACGAGGGGGGTTCATAACTGCCCCCAAAGGTTTGTAAAGCGTTTTAGGGGATGTTTCGAACCACCTATGTAGGCACCTACGAGGGGGTTTGTAACTGCTCCCAAAGGTT
>LPNX010525120.1:29487-80300 GCA_001517045.1 Pseudotsuga menziesii | reverse complement strand
TTCACTTTTAGAGGCGGTTTTGATCTCCTCCGGGCCAGCCCCTAAAAGTCAAAACTTTTAGTGTCGGTGTTATTCAGGGTGGTTTTGTAAAGACCACCTCCAAAGCCAAAAACGCCCCCAAATCACTTTTGGGGTGGGGTTTAGAACCACCCCTAAAAGTCACTTTTAGGGGCAGTTTTGATCTCTTTCAAAACCGCCCCTAAAAGGAAAAAAATTGTCATTAGTGCTATTAGGGGTGGTTTTGTAAAGATCACCTCCAAAGCCAAAACTACCCCCAAAAGTGACTTTTGAGGGGGGGTTTAGAACCGCCCCCAAAAGCATATTTTTTGGGGGGGTTAGAACCACTGCCAAAATTCACTTTTGGAGGGGATTTAGAACCGCCCCCAAAAGTCACTTTTGGGGGGGGGGGGGGGGGTTAGACCCGCCCCAAAAAGTCACTTTTAGGGGCGATTTTGATCTCTTCCAAAACCGCCCCTAAAAGTAAAAACTTTTAGCATCAGTGCTATTAGGGGTGGTTTTGTAAAGACCGCCTCCAAAGCCAAAACTGCCCCCAAAAGTGAAAATTTTGGAGGCGGAAGACAACCGCCCCTAAATGTCAAATTTGTTGTAGTGTAGCCCATGTAGTCGTAGGATTTTTTTCCAAAATTGCAATGTAACTAGACATCGGCTGTCCAAGTGTTAGGGGCTTCAATGAGAAATTAATCTTGAGAATCGTATATCCAAGAGAAAATTTTGGAGATCCATATTTTAAGGGGGAAGAAGAGATTTACACACTTGCATAACAAGAAACATTTATTTAAGGAAATATAGTACAAAAGGCATTTCTTCAATCTTGAATGGAATGTCTTCGAGGGTGTGAAGAATAGAAAGTGTGATAGAGAATAAAAAAAAACATTTCCTTCGAGTTGAAGCTTTTGGGGACCATAATTCTATGAATGGGAAGGTGTGATACAAAATGATCCCTCATCCAATTTTTCTATAAACGTTGAGTGCTTAGTTGTTTTAAAAGTACGGTGAAAACTTTCCAATGAAACCAATAAATACCGTACCAAATGTCTAATATTAAACCCACAAGAAGATAAATTGAACCATTTGTTGATTGGCATCCCAAGATAGCATTATAGAAAATGACATGTCTTGCTTGATAGAAGGAGATAGATAAGATTTGAAAAACTAGAAACTTGGGAAGAATGGTTCTATAGTGGAAGGCACGAGGACTAAAAATGATGTATTATGTTTATAGACTGGAGAATGAAGAGGATTTTAAGCATCTCTACAAATAAAAATATTGTGTTTGAACCAAAACTATTAAAAAAATAATAACAATAAGTATGAACACATAATTTTTTTTATTAAGAGCCTATAAATCCAGTTTGTATTATTTCTTAAGCATTATAGAAGTCACCAATCAATGGATTTCCCATTTGTGTTTCCAAAGTACGTCTCTTTTTTATGGTTTGTGATTGAGTTATATGGATTCTTTAGTCATGGTGGGACTTAACCCCAACACCCATAAAATTAAAATTAGTTCCCCTTGGAATTTGAATCAATTCCCTATTTGATTCAACATTGGTTTAATATTTAATTAGTTGATAACTTTAGTTGTTGGTTTGATGGAACCACAAGATGTTAGAAAATAAATCCATGCAAAACATTCTCATGTTCATTGATTCAATTGAATGTTGAATCACAACATTAAAACCAATCCCAATTTCCTAATAGATTCCTTACCCACTATAATATGTTGATTTGTATAAAATCCTATATTGTGCATTGTGTGATTCACATGTAACTACATTTCTATTAATATGTTGAATAATTCATTAGATATGAGTTTCATTGTATGATTTTTTAGATTGTATATGTTAGGATTATATAACCCACCCTTGTCCATATATAGTCTATTTGATCATCTTGTCTTACTTAGGAGTCATTTAGGTGAGATTGGTGCCACCATGATATTAGTTCCACTGGTGCAACTGGTGCCATTGGTGCCACTGGTGCCATTTGGTGCCATTTGGTGCCATCGATTCCAATCCCTACATTCTAGGAGCCACTTTGAGTTCCACCAACCGACTCAATTAGTTGGATGTGGTAGGTAGGAATTTATGTTGAGAAAATATCTAGTTACATTCACTTAGATCACTCTCAGTTAGTCTAGCGCCAGTTTTGCATGGATGCATGGGGAAGTGGCACATTTTTCCACCTACCTCATCATTTTAACTGGTTTAACTAGTTTAACTGATTGTTGGACTGATTTAGACATCTTGAGTTAGACTAGTGGCTCCCATGCAGTACTTTAGACACTCCTAGTTAGCTATTCACATGGTAGATTCGAATCTTATACACATGATTTGAATTCTCCTTATTGTAACATTGGTGTATTAATGTTGGATTAATGAAGATTAATGTTGTAATTTATTGATCAATTCTTATCAGATTTGTCTCAAATTTGTCTTTTTCAATGTACATTGTTCTTGGGATTCCACTTCATATTCCAGTACACAATTGCTCTCATTTTCCTATAGATCAATAGGTTCACAAATTCAAATTGGTATCAAATCCTTGTTTAGGCTAGCAGCAAGTCTTGTTGGATCTCCATTGTACCCCAGAAGCACCTGAGTTTCCACATAAATCCTGGAATGATAACCTTGCTCCATCTGAATTATGTTCAGAGAAGTCTATCCAGGTGTGACGAAATCTGAGAAAGTGTAAATGTCGAGGTGGAAAGTCTTGAAACTGACATGATTGCGAATTGAATTTGGTTTTTTCAATGTTTTTGAAAGTACCTATGTAGCTTCTTGGGGAATTGACTGTATCAGCATATAGAGAGATGGATCCCTTAGTTCTTGTACCCCGAATCCTTACACCCTTCAACGACACTGATTGGAGGGAAGATATGCAGGTCTCCTTACACAATATTGACCTGTATAGGATGAATATGGGAAGAGAAACTGAGCCCTAAGAGCATTTTGAGAAGAAAAAAAATTGAATTGGCTTGATGAGGTCTTCAGCTTCATGTGCACTCATATCTCCTAGTATCTTTTGTTCCAGCTTGAGGGACTAAGGACTCCGAAGGAAGCTTGGGAAAATATTGAATCTTTGTTTGGAAAACAAGATGATCTTTGAGGGCACATATTGGAAAATGAGCTCATTGCTTTACAACCCAGTAGTTTTGAATCTATTAAGCAATTCTTCACAAAATACAAGTCACTAGTATGGTAATGCAAACATTGCCTATTGGAGAGGAAAGATAAGAAGCTTGTGTTGTCTGTACTTAGAAAGATTGGCTCTGAGTACTCAATATTTGTCTCTACATTCCATTCTAGAACAGCTTCCATCCCCAATTGGAAGATGCCTTCTCTAGATGCTTTTGTTGAGTCCTTAATACAAGAGCAAGATAAATTGGTTCAAATGGGAGTGATTCAAACCTCCAAGAATCAAGTACTCTTGATGACAGACTCAAACAATGTGCAAGCAAGAGAGAAGCACAAAGGTAAGGATCCCAAAGCCACTGATTCAAAACCAAAGGAGAATCAACGATCTTTCGATGGAGCCTCTGGTTCCAAGAAAAGAAGAAATTCGAGAAGACTAAGTGTCCATACTGAATGAGAGGATTTCATCCAAAAAGCAAGTGCATGAAGAAGACAATTGACCAACTATCAACACTCCTTGAACATAACAATATTGATCTTCCATAAAGGGTAAATAATTATGATGATGGACAATCGACAGAAGATAATGAGAGGTGCCATGCCTTGAAGGTAGGCCTCTCTTAAACAAAGGCATGGTTTCCTCCAAGGAATCCTTCACCACTCTCAATATTTCAAGAGGACCTAGTATTCATATGGGTGATGACTCTTAACTCCCAGCAATAGGAAGAGGTTCTATTAAAATCCAGCATGGAGAGTTTAGGAATGTACTCTATGTGCCCTCCCTTGCAGCAAATTTGGTATCTGTAAAACAAATGACTCACATTGGCTCACCAAAGCAAGTGGTATTTGGCCCTAACTCAGTAGAGATCACATATATTTCAACTGGGAAGATTATAGTGAAAGGTTTTGCAGAGCATTCCAGCTTCAAGTCATATGCATTCTCACATTTGATGTCGTACTCAGATCCAATACAACCATAGCTTCTAGTCGAAGAAGATAAAGGTATCAAAACTCCTTTACTTCCATTTGCAGATACATATTTATTGTCTAAAATTTGAGATTCAAATTCAGAAGAAGAGGAAGACCAACATGATTTTGATATTGAGGATCGAGATTTAGATCTAGCATCTACTTCATATCAGCAGCCTAAATGGGCTCAAAATCTCATTAAAGCAATTGGGGATGCTCTTGGGGATCTAGATGATAAAAGAAGAATGAGGTCCTATTATCAAAAAAAGTATGTTTCACTATCCCACACAGATCCAATTCTCCTTGAGAGGTGCTTCATGATGTTGGGATAAGATCCTCAAACATTCAAAGAATATTTCCATGGTCCAAGGTGGAAAGTAGCTATGGATGAAGAATTTGATTCCCTACAAGAAAAAAAAACTTGGGAACTTGTCTCCTTACCTCCGGGGAGGAAACTAGTTTAGTGCAAATGTGTCTACAAGACCAACATAGCCTCTGATGGAACCAAAACCAAATACAAGGCTCGGTTGGTGGCCAAAGGATAATCATAGGTTCAAGGATTGGACTATAATGAGACATTCTCTCTAGTAGCAAGAATGGACTCCATAATACTTGTCTTGGAAGTTGCATATTCAAAGAGATGGGAGGTACATCACATGGATGTGAAAAGTGCCTTCCTCCATGTGACTTGAAGGAAGAGATTTAAATGAAACAACCTGAGGGGTACATTGAGGACCCTTACCTAGCTTGCAAACTGAGGAAATCACTCTATGGGATCAAACAAGCTCTAAGGAAATGGTATTCCAAAATGGATTCCTTCCTCATGTCACGGATATTTGAAATATGCAAAAAATATTGCAATGTTTACATGTAGAAGAAAGAGGGATCCTTGCTATTGATTATGTTGTATATGGATGACTTGCTCATTACTAGAAGCTCTGATGCTGGATTGAGAAGCATCAAGCCAAATTTAAACAAAGAATTCTCTATGAATGATATAGAACTGTTAAGACAATTCATTAGTATCAAAGTAAGTCAAAATACTTTGGGAATCATGATCTCACAATCCAGATACTCATCAGACATGCTCAGAAGATTCCACATGGAAGGCTGCAAGGCTTCCCCTTTTCCCTTCCTATATGGCATCAGGATAGAGGAAGGTGGTTCTACACCATTGGTAGATAGCACTCTTTTGAGACAGCTCATTGGGAGACTTCTATACCTCACACATTTGATACCAGACATATCCTATGTTGTGAGTGTTGCTACCAGGTACATGCAGGAGACACATGAGCTACACTGGAAGGCAACAAAGCATATCTTGCACTATGTGCAGGGTACTAGAGATTATGGGATCCCTTATGCAGCTGGTTCACAGTTTGATCTCATAGGCTTCACAAATTCATACGGAGCTGGAGATGGGAATGACAGAAAATCCACTTCAGGATTTGTTTTTATGTTGGGATTTGGGCCAATTTGTTGGTCCAGTAAGAAGCAAGAAACACTTGCACTCTCTTCAGCATAATCAGAGTATAGGGGGGATGTAAATGCAACCATTCATATAGTTTGTCTCCATGGAATCTTGATAGAATTTGAGATTTCCACTTCATATTCGATAGAAATCTACTATGAGAACCGGAGTGTCATAAAGATATCTAGTGGCCCAGTTCAGAAGTAGCGGAAGAAGCACGTTGAGATTTACATGCATTATATTCAGGAACTAGTGCATGGAAAAACTATCACACTACATTATTTCCCTATAAAGGAGAAGATTGCAGATATATTCACCAATTCCTTCACAAAAAAAGAGATTCGTCTTTCTTAGATCTCTTCTCGGTGTAAAGGCTTGATTAATTGTTCCCGATTTATTGTTTTTTTAGAGGAGGGTTCCCATGAGGTTTTCCCCATTTTCCTTAGTTTATTAATCATTTTTTATTTTTCATTAGATTGTATGGGTGACTTTTGTCCTAGTTTCTAGGGCCCAAGTTTTCCAAGTTAGGATTAAGAGGGGGTGTTAGGATTATATAATCCTCCCTTGTCCATATATAGTCTATTTGATCATCCTGTCTTACTTAGGAGTCATTTGGGTGAGTTTGGTGCCATTGGTGCCACTAGTACCATGGGTGCCACCGATGCCATTTTGTGCCACTAGTTCCAATCCCTACATTCTAGGAGCCACTCTAAGTGCCACCGACACACTTCATTAGCTAGTTGTGGTAGGTATGTAGTTATGTTGATTCAACCTTTAGTTACATTTATTTATATCACTCTCAATTATTCTAGCACTAGGTTTGCATGGTTGCATGGGGAAGTGGTGCCTTTTTCCACCTACTTCATCAGTTTAACTAGTTTAACTGATTGTCGGACTGATTCAGACATCAGGAGTTGGACTAGTGGATCCGATGCAGTGATTTAGACACTCCTAGTTAATTCAGTTGGTAGATTCAAATCTTATCCACATGATTCGAATTCTCCTTATTGTAACATTGTTGTATTACTACTAGATTAATGAAGATTAATGTTGTAATTTACTAATCAATTCTTATCAGATTTGTCTCAAATTTGTCTTGTTCAATGTACATTGTTCTTGAGATTCCAGTGCATAATCCACTTCACAATTTCTCTCATTTTCCTGTAAATCAATAGGTTCACAAATTCAACGGCATATATCAACACATCTCACAGATCACACTCTCCTTTAATTGAATATTTGTATGATATTCAATTAATTAGTACTACTATATGTCTTGGAATATCTATATATTGCTAATTAATTTCTTATAATATGGAAATTTGGGCAGATATATAAGAAAGTTTTGGGTTTCAATATTTTAAACAAGATGAGTATGAATTGGTGACATACCATAATTCAAGCATTGGTTTTAACCATTTAGATATTATAGAATTGTGGTTGCATTGAATCTATTGTTGGGCATTAACATTGGCACTACCATCAAGTAAACCAAGCCCTAAAACTAAATCCATAATAGACCCCATTCATGCCTATTGGAGAATAGCAACTAGAGAACTTTGTAATAAACTTGAAAAACAATTGCCAACGCATCACTTTTTTTTAATACACAAAGAATATCTATGTTGAGAAGACATGTGTACATATGCCTACTATTTAAGGATTAATCAATCTTATTTGTGGACTTAAATATAAATCAAGACATTATTTGTGAAGTGAAATGTTGGTAATATTCTTGTATAATGAAACTCTAATTGAAATATTCATTATTTATTAAATATTAACTAATATGGTATTAATTAATATCATCTTTAATGAATGAAAATATCTCAATTATAATGTATGTTTGTAAGTTTATAATCTAGTTTACATGTGTAACATTTAATGCAACTTTTCTATAATGTTTTTTGGTTTTAATCAATTCCTTTCCCATCCCTATAAATATGGGATAGATTCCAATCATCCATGAAACCCATGTCCATGTCTCAAAATGTGGGGAAACAACATATAACTTAGGACAAATAACCGCTTGCAAACAACATATAACTTAAAGGACAAATAACCAGTTGCCACTACAAGAATGTATAGACTCATAAATCTTTATAGGTATTTACTTAACCATGAAGGTTAACACTAGTGAGGATTCATCTAAAGGTATTGAAGGAGGTTTCTAAAAAGTCAAATGGTATTAGGATAATGTGTTAAGTCTTTTACTTACTCATTGTACCTACTTAAATAAAGGGCATTGTTAAATGTTTCAACACATTTCTTATTTAAGAAAACTAGAAAATCCAAAAAAAAAGAAAAGTAGACAAAAAAAAATCTCTATATGAGAATCAAAATAAAAATAATAATTAAGAACCAAATATACCATCCATTTTGAAAGAATAAAAGCAAGTAGATCTAAATTCTTAAATACCTACATAATTTCAGGACCATTGGGACCACATATTTATTTCCCAAGAACTGTAAGTCTCACAATACACAATTTATATAATTTCAAGACCATTGGGACCACATATTTATTTCCCAAGAACTGCAAGTCTCACAATACACAATTTAAACATATGATGGTGCTCACTAAGTTATGAGTGTTGAGACATTTTCCACCATCATGAATGAGCGATAACCCAATTCAAATTGTGTACATATATGTGGTTAACGTAATGATAGGTGTAATATCAAATAAATAAGCGAAGACAACATACATATGGAAAAGATTAACAAAAGACATGTTACTTCGAAATCTTACACGATTTCCTTCGGAATTCATTGTGAGGCTTAACACAGTTTACAAAATATGGAAGGAAATGTTTGTCCTTGGAATTCAGAGTGTGAGCATTCAAGACAAAATTCCTAGTTTTTGTTGGAAATATACTATGTATATCAATAACATATTACTAGTGATATCAACCTACCAAGTTATCGATGGAACTAGTGTTTGACAAATTCAGGGGAGACCTTGCAAATATGAAGTCCCTAAAATTCAGTGATGTGGAATAAAATATTGGAGATACATCTCAACACCATCTTTCTTTTACTTTCTTGGATAAAAGTGTAGGATAAAATCTAGATTTGCTTCTTTATCCATATGTGTCAACCATAGATGGTGTGGAGGATGGGATAGGACATATTTTGGAAAGGGAAGTAGAATAAATACGTCAAGATTTCTCTGGGATTCTCAGAAGAGCTAGGGAACCCAAAAGAAAAATTACTAAATAAGAAATCGAAGCACCAAAAAAGCTTTATTGGAATGAGCATATTGTTATTTTAAAGGCTGTCAAAGGTGGGGCAATGGTGATCATAAACAAGGTTGATTATATTCATAAGATGAATGAGCATTTGTTCAATATTAGTTTCTACAAGAAGATAAACAAGAATCCCTTAAGATGAATAATGATGGATGTTTGGGAAGATATTAAAGGATCGTCATCAAATGAATAAATTAAAAAGAAGTTTGTTAACTTAGTTCCTTTGATTCCCAAGATTTATGGCCTTCCAAAGATACACAAAGAGGGGGTTCCTTTGAGACCCATTATAGACACAATTGATTTGTCAACATACAATGTGGCAAGGGTTTTGGAAAATAAGTTGAAACCTTTGGTAGGAAACACAAAATCATTTATAAAAGATTCACCCTTATTTGTTAATAAGATTAAATATAGACATATGAAGGAACATGAGGTGTTTGTAAGTTTATATGTGGTCTCTTTCTTTACAATGATTCCAACTAAAGAAGCTATTGAATTTATAGAAGACCTTATAGATCAAGAAACAACATAGCTTGTTTCCCTATATCTAAATTCAACCTTTTTCAGCTTCCAAACTGAAATTATGAGCAAACCCATAGTGTAGCCATGGCGTCTCCGCTCTCTCCAAATGTAGAAAACTTGTTTATGGATAACTTTGAATAGAAAGAACTTAATACATCCATCTTACAACCAGATTGGTGGTCAAGATATGTTGATGATACCTTTGTTATTTGGAGCCATGGAAGAGATGAACTTGATAAATTCATACAACACATAAACAACTCAATACAATAATCAAGTTCACAATAGAGTCAAAAGAAAATCAATCGCTCCCTTTATTAGATGTCTTGGTTAGCATGAAGCAAGATGGTGATGTGACACATGAGGTCTATCAAAAGAAATGGCACACATGGAACAATATTAGCATGTGAAATCACACCATCATCCTAGCCAAAAGATGGGTGTCCTCAATATTTTAATCACTAGGGCCATGAGGATATATGAAAAGGATCACATTAAACAATAGAAAGAACATCTTCATAAAGTATTCGTAAGCAATGGATATTATGAGGCTCAAATCAATAATGATTTTAAAAAGGAATAAAGGCATGAGAGGAAAATGTAGATGACCATAAACTGTTCCTACCATACGTTTAAGGGGTTACAGAAAAAGTCACTAAGAAGTTAAATAAGAAGAACCTTTATGTAGTCTTCTCCCAATTAAACAACATCAAGAAGCTTTTGAAATCAATGAAGGACCCCATTGGCCCTAACTTACTTAAAGGAATTTATCAAATTCCTTGCACTTGTGAAAAAAACATACATTGGGGAAACATGGAGGTCTATCAAAACAAGAATTAAAGAACACATTTTTGATATCTACTTGAATAGAACATAGAAATCAGCTTTGGCAGAACATTTGAGTGACCTAAAACACCCCATCAAAATTGAAGATGCAACCGTTTTAACAAAGGTGGACAATTGGAACAAAAGAAGAATAAGAGAGACCATTGACATTGTGAAAAATGGCAACTTCCTTAATCAGGACGATGGCCTCATCATAAGAGAAATTGGTTTCCTACTATCAGAAAATAAAAGAATTAAATGGGTTTAAATGCAAATATTTATTTTGGTAATTGATGACCCCTTGTTCCCTAATGTTCTAAGTCATCCTTAGGCTCTCTTGAGAAGGTCGTCTATATGAAGAAAAAAAAAGAATTAAAAATAATTTTGAAAGGTCATTGTTTTTTATTTATAGCTTAGAAAAGATCTAAATTATTCTCCGCATCATTATTGTCTTGAAGATGAGCCTAAGAAGGGGCTCCGAAAGTAGACAAGAAAGTGAACTTCACTGCAGAACCTCCAACTGTTGCCAAAATTTGTAAGGCTCACACATGTAGAATCTCAAACCGGTGACCTTTGTTGGTGGATGTGGATCTCTAGCTATACTTGAGTAATCCCCCCTGCTACACTAGTTCAACTACTTCATCTATCACATTTAATTCTCTCTTCTTTTATCTTCCATTATATGATTCGATGTATCTAGACACTTCTGTTTTTGTGTGTGTATCTAGATGTCGTAGGTTTTAAACCTATGCAGAGAAGCATAGAATACATAATATTTTAATAAAAATAGAGATTAAATGATAACATCCACACATAAAACACATAGATTACCCTGGAAACCCTTAACCAGGAAAACCAATAAACCTTGGAGCCACACCTCCTATTTTCTCATTATCATCATGAATTACTCACAATACAAAATATAGGTATTCTTCAGCATCCAATGCCCTAATATGTTAACTTGGATTAGAAATAGACCAAAATACTTTAACTGGGATTAAATTACATATTTTTAGAAAAATCCCCAAAATAGTCGAAAATAGTCCAAAAAATTTCAAAGTCACGATGCTCGTAATTGGAAATGACCTAATAGCCATTTACGATATATGCTTTACGAAAAGGGGTGGGCGTCGACATGCTCCCCTTCCCCATGCCTATAACCCCCCTTCATCCATCTCTATGCATATGCACCCAACGCATAAGGTCGAGCACTAGATGGTTGGGATCGATAGGAATGTTGCTGACATGCACACCCACCCCCACACACATGCAAATAATATAACACATACCCAACAAATGCTTCTCCTGACACTTGGAAACTAGCTCTATTTTTTTGTAAAATGAAAGAGGGTATGATACTCTATTTTTATGTATGAATGAAGGAATGAATGTAGGTGAGCACTAATAGCTCTATTTTTTAACAAAGGATTAATAAAACTATGATCTGTTTTAATATTTTCCAGTAAGCTATAATTGTGTTTTCTTTCCTCTCTTACAAAGTGGTATTAGACCAAAAGGAATATTGGTTAGTTGAAATTTTAGTCTCATCAAAGAACATAAGGAGATTGATTTGTTGTCAGAGGTGTTACATGAGTTTAGTGCTATAGCATTGAAGGAGACTGTGGCTGTGTATTTTTTCCAAGTTGAATTTGTGAGGAAATTGCATCTACACCATTCCAATTTTTTTTATTTTTTTTGAATTTGTCCTTTTTGTTTGCTTTTGGAATGGAAAAAAAAGGTAGGCCATAAAATAAAAGTCTTATTTTGTCCTATTCAAAGGGCCAGAATTTTGGGGTTTCAATCATACAAAAGGGCACGAAGAGGGAGAGATTGGAAAAGGAAACAGAGGAACCGCAGTGAGCAGAGACAAAGTTTGTATTTTGGAAAATCTTGGCAAGAGCAAGTGGAAGTATTTCATAACCACAAACCAGTAGTAGCAAGCATATCAACTTCTTTCACAAGAAGAGAAGGATCTGTTGAAATAAAATAAGAATAAGGATGCCAAAACACTATTTTTTATTCAGTAGGAAATGGAGAAATCAATATTTCCAAAAGTAGAAGCTACCACAAGATCAAAATAGGCATGGGATAGTTTGAAAAAAACATACCAAGGCACATGAAAGGTGCAAACGAAAAAATTACAAATCCTTGGAAGGGATTTTGAAAACCTGCAAATAAAGGATTAAGATTCAATAGATTAATTCTTCACTCATTCGATATCAATAGTAAATCATATTAGATCTGATGGAGAAACCATTGGAGATCAAAAAGTTGTATAGAAAATATTTACAAGCTTACTTACAAACTTCGATTCAATTGTAGAAGCCATTGAGGAATCCAAATATCTTACTCATAGTAGATGAATTAATGGGATCACTCTTAGAACATCATAAAATATTAAATCGACTAGGGACATCATCATTGGAGAATGCATTCAATACTTGACTTTCATTTGGAATAACAAGAGGGAGGTCAAATTACAGTAGTTCCAAAGGGAATTTTACACCAAGAGGAAGAAGAGAAAATACACAATTTGAAAGCATAAGATCAAAATCAAGCTCACATACTAATTCTACAAAAACAAGAGGAAGAGGCAACAACCATTCTCGTATCTGTCATCAAGGAGAACGGTACTATAAATCTAACATCCAATGCCATTATTACAATAAATTTGGGCATTTTGCATCTGAATTTAGAAAAATAAAATAGGAAATGAATAAGCAAATGGCACATTTTACAAATGAAAACCAACCCAACACTAGTGAACAAAACACCATGTTGATAACATGCAATGTAGCACTAGATAGTTCTAAGGAGGTATGGTTCCTAGATAGTGGGTGTAGAAATCACATGAGTGGGAGTAAGGATATGTTTGCAACAATGGATGACTCGGTAAAACCAGAGGAAAAATTAGGGAATGACTATCGAGAATCAGTCATGGGAAAAGGGTGAGTTATTATAAGAACTAAGTAAGGTGAGAAGAAGCATATCCCTAATGTATACTATGTTCATGGATTGCAACACAAACTCATAAGCATTGGGAAACTATTGCAAAAGGGATATAAAATATACTTTGAGAATGGTGAATGTGTGATTTTAGACAAGAAACCAAGAAATAGGTTGATTGCAAAAGTTGAAATGACAAAAATTAGGATGTTTCCACATAAAATTCAAATTGAACTATTCTTCAATCCCCAATGTTTGCAAAAGATTGTAGACTTAACTTTCAAAGTTTTATACAATAATGAATATTGGATATGCATTTAAAATTTGGGCATTTAAACTTCAAAGGATTATTGGTGTTATATAAAAAAATAATGGTATATATATTTCCACATGTGAGAGTTACATATTGACAAAGGAACATAGAAAAAAAATCCAATTGGGGAGTCTCATAGGGAAAATAATCCACTTGAGATAGTGCATTCAGATCTTTGTGGACCAATGCAAACACCATCCATAAGTGGAAGTCTTTATTTCTTGACATGTATTGATGATTTCAATGGGAAGGTATGGGTTTATTTCTTGAAATACAAATCATATGTATTTATTGTTTTTAAGGAGTTCAAGACAAAAGTTGAGAAGGAAAGTGGATACTATATCAAATCATTGAGAACTAATTGAGGCGGTGAATACATATCAAATGATTTTCAGAATTTTTGCAAAGAAAATAGCATAAGGAATCAATTTACAACAAGGTATACTCCTCAATAAAATGGAGTAACTGAGAGAATGAATAGAAAAATGATGGAAATGACTCGAAGTATGATAAAATCAAAACACCTACCAAATGAGTATTGGGATGAAGTGATTGCATGTTTAGTATGCATATTAAATAGATGTCTAACAAAAGTAGTGATAAATAAAACACTAGAAGAAGCTTGGAGAAAAAGGAAGCATAATAGAACACATTTGAGAGTCTTTGTATGTGTGGAATACTCCTTGATACCTCAAGAATTGAGAAAGAAACTAGATGATAGAGGAGAGGAGTGTATGTTTGTGAGATATAGTGAACAATCCAAGGAATATAAGTTATACAATCCTATAACAAAGAAGGTGATAATAAGCCATGATGTTGATTTTGTTAAAGAAGATGTGTGGGATGGCATCATAGACAAAAAAAACACAATTGTAGCTAGTGTTACACAAGAGAATGAAACTCAAGTTGTGAATCCTGCTACACAAGGAAATGTTCCTACAATGCCTTCTAAGGAACCTACCACTCCAAATCCAACTACTCAAGTAAGTAATAAAAATGACAAGTCTTCTAATCCAACACTTGCATCACTAATTTCAAGGTCTATAAATACATCAAAGAAGACATAGTCCGAGAGAGATTTATGATGAAATACAAGAGGCTGAAAATGATGATTTATGCTCTAATTTTGCATCCTTAACACAAGGTGATCCAATTTATTTTGAGGATGCCATTAAAAATGACAATTGGATTGCAACCATGAATGAAGAAATTTAGTCAATTGAAATGAGTCAATGTTGGGATCTAGTAGAGCTTCCTAAAGGAAAGGATGTGATTTTTGTTTAGTGGGTTTACAAGACAAAGTATAATGCTAATGGAAAAGTAGAGAAACACAAGGCAAGACTAGTAGCTAAAGGCTTCATGCTACAACTTAGCATAGACTACAATGAAACATTCACACTTGTGGGAAGATTGGATACCATTAGAATGGTATTAATATAGCAACTCAAAATAATTGGAAGGTTTACCAAATGGACGTCAAATCAACATTCTTGAATGGCATTTTAGAAGAAGAAGTGTATATAAAACAACTGCCATGTTATGAAGTTTTGGGAGAAGAACATAAGGTATGCAAACTAAAAAATACACCATATGGTTTGAAGCAAGCTCATAGAGCTTGGTATAGTAGGATAGACTCTTATTTTTTGAACAATGGTTTAGTAAATGTGGAAATGAACCAACTTTGTATGTCAAAAATAATGAAGGAGAAATTTTGATAGTGTGCTTGTATGTATATGATTTGATATCACATGTAACATGTCAATTAACTCATTCAAGGAAGTCGTCAATTCTTGCTAGCTCATTTGGTTAAGGTGTGGGTCTTATCAATAGGGAAACCCAAGTTAAATTTTCCTTATAGGTGAGCTAATTGGAAGGAGACACCCAAAAATCTAAGTAGTTGAAAGTTGGTGTGGCCTAGGTCAAGTGTGATTCCAGATTCTAGCAAACAATTTTTTTATTATTATCTCGTACGAGTGTGGTGTGTTGGTTGTTCGATTGATCTTAAGTAAGTCGTTAAGAAGAGGTCACGAGTTCAATCCACACCAGGCCTTACCTGTGTCCCATGTTAGTGGGTTGTTGTGGGGCACCTAGGGGTATAGTGGTAGTGGGAATGGATCCCTGGACCTCGTGTAACATGAGTACCAGCCTTTCCCAGGTTGTCGATTCCCCTAGTTACAAAAAAAAACTTATTCAAGGAAGCCATGGAAAGATAATTTGATATGACTGATTTGGGGCTCATGACATATTTCCTTGGGATAGAGGTAAGTCAAAATGATTAAGGCATTTTTATATGTCAAAGTAAGTATGCTAATGATTTGTTGAAAATATTTAAGATGATAGATGTGAATCTAGCTACTACACCGTCCGCATTGGGTTTAAAACTTAGCAAGGGTGACAAAAGTCTTAGTGTTGATGCAACCTTATTCAAACGATTAGTTGGCATCCTCATGTATCTAACTGCCACAATACTAGATATCATGTATAGAGTTATTCTAATTTCTAGATTCATGGACAAACCAAAGGAATCACATTGGAAAGATGGAAAAGAGATTTGGGATTGTGCCATACATCTTCAGACGATTACAAACTAATTGGATATACAAATAGTGGTTGGGGAGGTAGCATGGATGATAAAAAAATCACTTATGGGTATATCTTTCATCTAGGATAGAGTGTTCTCTCTTGGGAATCAAAGAAACAACCAATTGTGACTCTCTCGTTGGTTGAAACAGAAAATGTTGCAGCCACATCAACAACTTGCCAAGAAGTATGGATGAGAAGAGTACTTTCCAATTTGAGGAATCCACAAGAAGAACCTACATAAATTTATTGTGATAGTAATTCAGCAATTGCTTTATCTAAAAATCATGTCTTTCATAAATGTAGCAAGTATATTGATACAAGATATCATTTTATTCAAGAATTGGTGAACAATGGTGACATATATCTTGAGTTTTGCAAGTCCAAAGAACAACTTGCAGACATCTTCACAAAGCCGCTTGCAAATAATGTCTTTGAGCATCTCCGAGAAGGAATTGGAATAACAAACATATTTGGCAGTGAATATTACGGGGGAGTGTTGGCGGACGTGGATCTCTAGTTGTACTTGAGTAATCTCCCCTGGAACATTAGTTCAACTACTACATCTACCACATTTAATTCTCTCTTCTACTACCTTCCATTCTCTTCCTCGATGTATCTAGACACTTCTATTTTTGTGTGTATCTAGATGCTTCTCCCGAAGCTTGGAAAATAACTCTATTTTTCTGTAAGAAGAATGAGGGGATGATACTCTGTTTTTATGTATGAATGAAGGCGTGAATGTAAGTGAGTACCGTCGAATATGTTTTTGAACAAGGCATTAATAAAAATATGTTATGTTTTAATATTTTCCTGTAAGTTATAATTGTGTTTTCTTTCCTCTCTTACAACCTTACGCAAGGAGTGCCTTGTTAGCATACCCATTCACCATATATTCTATGCACGTGGGAAATTTTCAAATTATTCAATTAAATACATATTTTTGAAAAAAATATCACATTTTGAGAAAAATAAAAATAAAAAAGTCAGCATAGTTCACATTGAAAACACAACCTATAATCCTTTTGGAACAAGGATATTAATAAAGAAAACGGATATAAATATCTCGTAAGATATTAAATGAGTATTTTAACATATCTCATTCGATCTGTACGTTCTTTTTCATAAAAGAAAAAAGCTACACTTTTTATTTAGAAAAGTATAAATAAAATTATAGACATGACATATATAAACCATTGATACTTTCATCTAAATAGAATGGACAACATCTAACAATACACCATCCAAAAGTAACACCATTACCAACCTTTTTTTTAAAAGAAAAAAGCTTGTCCTTGATATTCATATTGAATCAAAGGGCATCTAACGTGCCTTCCCAGTATATGGGTAACATACATGACAATGTATCGGTGGATATGTCTTACAGTAGCAACCTGAAAGAGTTACAACTCCAGCGAGCAGAGTGGGGACTGGAGCAGAAACTGCATACATTTCCCATCAGTAATTAAGATATTGTCCCTTATGACCATATCCACCGTGAACCAAAGAGATAAGCTCAGCCATCTAAAAGAGTCCGCTCCGATTCAATCACCAAGATGCCATAAAAGAATCTAGCACCGAGCTCAAAAGAGCATAATCCTATCTTGTGTGGTCAAATGACCATCATAAAATTCAGAATAATATCCCAATCCCAAAGGTAACAGAAGAAAACGCCAACCTTACCATTACCATTACCAACCTTATCAAAGGTAACACCATTACCAACCTTATCAAAGGTACAGAAGAAAACACCAATAGGCACATACCATCCACAAATAGTTAATTATCGAAGAATAAAAAACACATAACCGAGATCCATAAGATGAATCATCAACTAAAAAAACTACTCGACTATCAACCATAATAATAATAATAATAATAAAATTAAAAATTCAGCTAAACAATTATTACATCTGAAACAATTATTACAGCCGAATATTGCAATAGATATACCCTAAAAAACAACCCATCACAAAAACACTCCTTTCTTGTGCTTTAGATCCATACGCATGGAAAGAAGATATGTTATATCAATCAAGATAATAATATCTTGAATGAGATCCATTGGTCGCAATGTCTCATTACAATGATGGATATTCACAAGACAATAAATTACGATGATGGATATTCACACCTTCAATAAAGCCCATTAGAAGCATTGATTGAAATCACATACATAAGCACATGTTTATTGTGCTAGGACCTATCATAAATGTAAACACACTATGGAAGAAATTATGAAGAGAAAAGCAAAGACGTGTACAATGAATGCTATAAAAGCACATAAGAGAAGAATCTCAATCTCATCTAGGTTTTGGAATTTATATTGAGAAAGGATGTCCCCACTCATTGCATAGACATGTTCTAAGGGAATATATTATGTATAATAAAATATTTAGAAAATTTGCATTTATATTATATATATTTTTATTAATTATATAATATTTTTATTAATGGATAGTTATGATGTATAATAAAAAATAATATTATTTTATATTATATATATTTATTAAATATATAAAATTTTCATTAATGGATAGTTTTTTGATGTTATAGGAATGAAAAGGAAGTGAAAGATAAATGAGTTAAATTTAGATGATAACGTAATTACCATAAATAAAATGATGAGAGTAATGGTAGTAAAAATGAAAATGTGAAGTTAAGGTTGTATGGTATGATTTAGGTGTTTGTTCAAAATAGAGACATTTGCAAATTTAGATTATGTTGTTCATTTTGTCTCATGAACATTTGGTGTTCTAATAAATCCACACATTCTTGAAATTGTTCACGTATACTCTACTTATGATAAGGAGATTTACTTCATTGTCCAATCCTATTGCCAATGAAAGCATGATATTATGGGAAGGGGAATGGACCAACAATCACACTAACCACATGCCTTTGTAATTTATGCAGATGCAAGGTAGGATGTAGAACAATGACTCTCATAAATAGTCCACATACCTACAACAACTCCACATGAACAACAACTAAAAGAAATGAAAATCAATCAAATGGTAAACTACCTTAGGTGACCTCTAGTTGGGTAGTAACTACAATCCTCTATTCTTATGGACAAGAGAATTTATAGTGTCCCCAAGTGTGTGACAATAATCTTGACTTCGCTACTAAACACTAGATGTTGGTCACATGTAAACACGTTTTAAACTTTCACATCTAAGATAGACTTTTATTTCATCTAAACTATTTATATTTTCCTTTAAGTGAGCTTTAAGACTATCTACATTTTACTAGACAAAGCAACACAATTTTAAAATCTAATACTCTTTTGATATACATTATAAAAACTTATGATCGATGTGAATAATCATTTCCTTTCCAAAACTATAATGCTTTCACAATTAATATTAACTTACCTTGACAATATAAAAATATATATCAAAACTATACTACAAAGTATTTTGTTATATATATATAATAAAGATTAAATAAATAACATAATCTAAAGAGTTATCTCAAATTTATGCAACCATCATAATATGAAATATTTATCTCAAATTTGTACAACCTTGAAGATCATGATAAAAGTTAAAACAATCCCATAGTACAATCATAAGATACCATTGATTAAATAAATTTGTTATCGATTACATACTCATCTTTACATGCTTTAATAAACCAGCCTTTATTTGAGAGGAGTGGGCCCATGCTAGCCATTGATTTAATGAAAGGGCATAAAGTAAAAGGTCATTTACATTGAGGGTTGAAGGGGAATTTACGTTAATGAGAGGATGGAAATTCTAAAGACTCTTTATATGCTACATGCGCATTATCGTTTTTTTTTAATTTAATTTAATTTTAAATTATTTAAATTAAAATAACAAGAATTATTTTTAAATAAGTAATAAGAATTATTTTGTCAATTTTGGTTATTTTATGTGGTTAAGGTGTGAATCTTGTTAGTTAAGTAATTTGGGTTTAATTTTTCTTAGGATGATTTTGTTGGGATGAAAGACCCAAAATCCAACTAGTTGAGGAGTGGTGTGTCCCAGTTCAGGTGTGATTCCCAAGTGATTTTGATGGCTTAGATACCCCTCAGTCATTGTTTCTTAAACCAAAGGTCACTGACACAAGTCCAGAAAATTCTAGCAAACAATAAAAAGTAATTAAAACTACTTTTAAATTAATGGGTCTCTCTAAATTTATTTTTTAGTTTGAGATGTTTAATAGAATTTAATCTTTATTTAAATTAAGAGTGATAAGAACCACTTTTAAATGAGTAACGAGCACTAGTTTGGTTGGAATCTTTAAATTTATGTTTTTAAATTGAGTAGAGATGATGTTTCATATTGTATCATCATAGTAAGAACTCAAGTTTAATATAATATATTTTGATATTATAACATTTTTGTATAATTTAAGTGGTATTGATGGTTAAGAATATGTGTTTCTTTTTAAAAGATTATTGCTTCAAAGAGCATAATATGTATTTTTTTATTATAAATTTTAATAGTGAAATCTTTATATGAAAAGAATTCATTGTCTCATAAATAAGAAGATTGCGTACACAATTTAGTGTTTTTCTTGATTATGACCTTAAAATTAAATTATTATTATTATTTATAATTTTTGAATTGTAAAATAACATATATTTATTAAAGTTAAGGATGAGATATTTATTAAAAAAATTAATTGTAAATATGTATAAAGTGATATATTTAAAGTTATTTAAAATATATAGAAATAAATATACTAAAAACATTGTTACTTAATGTAATTTTTGATAATAGTAAGTTATTTTTTAAAATCCATTACATAACTGTAATGTTGATTATTGTTTTTGTTTTTTAGTTTTAAAGTCATTTTTTGAATATAGAAAATTTATCATAATTTAATTATCAAACTCATAATGAAAATAATGGTCATTATATACTATCTATTAATGTAAATTAACTCATTATAATTATTTAAAGAAAACATACCACATAAAATAAATAATTGATGTCAATAAAAAAAAAACTTTCATTCCTGTTAGACACCTTTGAATCTTAGGTTGTCAATATCTTTATTTCCGTGAAAAGAAAAAATCCTTAATCAAAAACAATTTTAGGTTTTCCTTCATGACTCGATTATTGTCACTATCATGTTTATTTCAACTATTTTATTACCTATTTACAAATTTACAATATTTTTATTTATTGAAATATGGTTAACAAATGCATTTTTTATATTCACAATCACACTGTTGGTTGTTATCATTATTAAAAATATAAATACATTCAATTGCAAAGAGTCGATGAACAGCATCAATGAGATGTAATTTATTTTCACTTTCTAAAATTAAAATACTTTAGCAAATACATGAGTCATCCGCATACTCATGAGGGGTAAGATATGTAGATTACAAAATGAAAAGATGGTTTCTTACGAAGTGTTTTGTTGTTATATGTGAATTCAATCAGAAGAGTGATATAAATGATAAGATTTATAACCAAATTTATTATTATTTTAACAAGTTATAATAATAATAATAATGTTATGATATTTAGTGTTTTAAATTGTTTTATATTATAAAGTAGTGAAATCAAATAAGGTAATGAAATTTTTTATTGACATTATAAAAAATAAGAAAGTTTATTGTGGGGAAATTTTCCAAAAAGGTAATGTTTATATAATATAATGATATTATTTTACAAAAGATTATATAATTAATAATTTTTATAAAATAACGTTTTATCTATTCCAACGTTTAATCAATAATTATCTCTATATTAATTTTAAGTCATATTATATTGATTGAATGTTAATTATCGAATGGGCCTTATATAATAACTAAGATTGTAGACCTAATTCAAATTACAATAAATTATCATCATACATATCCTTTTGTTAACCTTAATAGGATCTTATTTCATCACGAAGGGGGATCTCATCGTGTTCCATCCCCCTTTGAAAATCATTTCCCTAAACGCTTACACCTATGGGGTACATCAATAAGTTAGGGTCCCATATATAGGTACTACACTTAATGCATATAATGAAGAAGTCCATGAAGTTTGTTTGTAAGCCAAAAACCCCTGTACAAGTGCTAGCCCAGAACTACAATTGGTGAAACATGAAAGCATCGTCTAGTAGACCAAAATGAATAGGAAAAGTAGGAAATTTTAACTTATAGAGAGGAATAGTTGGATTTGACATTGATAGAACAACAACTAATACATAAAACGAGTTACGTAACATGCATTATTTGTAATACCCTAGGGTATTACCCTTAAAATATGAAGTGATTAATCAGAATTCAAAACCTAACTAGGCATAATTCCACTAAAGAAGGACCGTGATGTTACAAAAGGAAAAGTAAATCTTTATGTTTGGGGTGAATCAATTATTTTATTTTAAACCAAAGTACTTGAAATTTTATCTCCAAAAATTTAGTTAAGATACACTGGTGTCACCTAATTTGTTGGATTAAAAGAAACCCATAAGACCTCTTTTGGGGATAAAAAGAGGGATTCAAATGAGGAGAGGGGTGGTTGGAACTAGAGGGGTAAAAAGAGAACAAAAGTGGGATAAGACAGAGAAAACAAAGTGATTCTTAAGGTCA
The DNA here is from genome assembly GCA_001517045.1 of Pseudotsuga menziesii. Taxonomy (NCBI): domain Eukaryota; kingdom Viridiplantae; phylum Streptophyta; class Pinopsida; order Pinales; family Pinaceae; genus Pseudotsuga; species Pseudotsuga menziesii. Next base: position 57,703 of record LPNX010525120.1, on the reverse strand, counting down.
AGTTTTTCAGCCAGAAAATACATCCTTTATTTTCAATAGCAAAGTGCATATTCACCTGTAAAGATGTCCAATCAAAACTAATGGGATAATGAACTCTTTTAAATGATCATACTAAATAGAACCTATTAGTGTTCTACATGGAAAGCATTGGGAGTAAAATCATTTTTAATTCTTGGTAAAAGAACTTGAGCAGACTCTAACTAGTTTAAAATTATCTTATGCACTTGACTTGAAGAGAACTAGAAGGTGTTGGGTGGTTGGGTATTGAGAATGGTTCTGGTTGGAAAAGTTACATTGGAAATTCCATTACAACTATTGGAATATGTGCAAACCCTAAGATTACTTTCCCAGTAATATTATGTATGAATAACTCAAGGGCAGATCCTGAAGCAGAACCATTGAAGTTTTCCTATGGAATGCCTATGATTAGGTGGTATGTAGACCTACCTAGTACAGTTTCTTGAAAAATTACATAATTGTTTTTTTAATACTTATGTTGTCTATATTTTGTTTTGAAATAAAAGTTCAAACCTGTATTCTATTTGTTTGTAAAATTGATGAGCAACCAAGTATGATAAATGGTAAATATAAAATAAATTATATTCATCTAAAAATATTTATTGGTTTTTATTAAGCAATTCCTTTAGAATTTGTTAAAAGTTTATTTACCTAAAATAGGAAAATAATGATAAAAGAAAATAGAGCAGTGATATCACTATCTATTATGTCCCTATTTTATTATTAAATTCCATCAAGTATTATATATTTCTCTCTTCTTCCATTATTCAAAGCTTCCATCCATTCATAAGGTAAGGAAAAGAAACAATACATTTTATGTAATTATCTTAACTATTTATATTATAACATGAATTATTATGTTGTAAAAAAAAACAGAGGTATGAAAATAAAGAGTTAGTTCTTGAGAAGACGAATTACCATTTTATACTATAAACAAATAGAATTATAACTTAACAGAGAAGATATAAACAATATAAATACTTTATATCTCTAGTAAACTACTTTTATAGAACCATCTTACAAATCTAAAGAAGAATAGATGTGATTGTATATATATCTATTAAAAACCTACCAACACAAAAGATAACCAAAAAATATTTTAGTTTAAATTATTTCCCTAAACAAGGTTCTTAAATATCAAAAAGTTAGGGACTTTATAGTTTTACCACTTTTACAAAAACAACTCATAGAAACATTTAACTTAGAAATGAGGGTAAAAACGCTCTATAAAAATACATGAAGTTGTCCATTAAATTAGATTGACACTTGAATCTAGCCCTAGGTCTATCAACTGTGAATAACTTATTTTTGACTCCATCTGAGCCAAGATTGCATGGTCGAATTGGTATAAGATATTAAATATTGAATGGTGAAAAATGCTAAGAGAACATCTCCAATAACTCATATCTTTTCCAAAATAGGGAAATACCTTGTATATTATGAAAAAAAAAATTATTATTAGTTAAATTCGTACACAAAATAGATAAATTAAAAGAATATTATAGTTAATTGACGAAAGGATAGCATCAGTCTACCTTATGTGGAGCTGTATGGAAAAAAGGTAGAGGTTTTAGAGTAACAACGAAAATTTAAACTTGAACAATTTACCTTGGCTATGAAGGAACATAAAGGATTTGTACAAGCTAGGGATTAGTCAGTACTCAAATGAATACCAATGCCAAGGGTTAAACCAATCTTGCTTCTCGCCATTAACAACTTAAACTATAAAACCACATGAATTCATCCACAAAAACATTGTATCAACTTGGGTACAAAACCCTAGTCTAAAATTAAACCCTAAAATATAATTTCTTACTTTCAAACATAACGTGGTTCAAAAATTCTTTAAATCATTCTTGGCGTCGAATCCACTGACCCAGGTTCCAATTTCTCTACCCGTCCAACAAAGCCCAAATATTGTCCCGACAGAGTGTAACTTCGTCAACAACACCTGTGACACAAGTGAGGTCTCACCCAATATATCTATGGGGACTATCAGAATCAGGTTTTTGCAGTTTGAAAGGAGATTTATTCATGACAACATTAACAAGTTATTCAAATGAAAAGGAGCGATGGATTACCAGTGATACATACATAGCAAGAAAGTTGACCGATCTGTCGACACATTCACAACATATAAAATGTACACATTAATGCATATCTCCCATCATTATTATTGAAATTCCACAATATTAGATCAATATAAGTGTGACAAACTCATAAATATTCAAACACAAGATATATAGACATCAAAGACACATATATTTAACGTGGAAACCCATACAAGAAAAAACCACAAAAGCACTCTTCATCTAGCATGAGTAATATTTGGAACGCTTTTGGTCTGCGGATAGAGCTTACAGAATTCTCTCATAATATTCTTTACAATGGATGATTTTTATCTGGATTTCTCATGCTCTCATGCTTTGTTTATTCTTTCTTCTTTTATGTCAACCTCTTTGTCGATCTCTCAAGTTGGGAAGGTCATCCCCACACAGCTCATGGATTGCCCATACCACTTTCTCTCTTTTCTAAACGAATCAATGAATACCTTCGTATCATGCTCATAAGGATTTAGTGATCATCCAAAAAATCAAGATTCGAAAGTCATAAAGTTCTAAATTCACTAGAAACCCCCTCCACACTCAACATGGATCAACCCTATATACATCTTACAATCCTTGTTCCATCCATCGACTAGTTCTCAACTAAAGGTTAACTGGTTGTTCTAACTGCCCCAATGAATCATGTTACATTGATCAATGCGCTAATGAACTAGGTTACAATCATGCCCATTCCCAAAAATAGACTATTAGTCTAACTTAACTCACTCTTACATTTAGTGTTCCATCAAAACATGTCAAATTCACAGATTTGACTTACTCTTATATTTTTCTGTCATGGACTTCCTCGCCTTGCGACCAAATTCTTCACATTTCCAACCAAAACGGGTCTTCATTCTCCTAGAGTCATCAAGCCGCAAACACTCACTTGTAGCTCCTGACAGATCTTCATCACCCCTGACAGATCTTCATTGATTTTACTCTGAAACTCCTAACAGATCTTCATCACCCCTTCTGCTTCTCTCTGCACATATTCCTTAACTTTCTGCATTTGCTCAAAAAGTTCAAAAATGATATGTTCTGAAATTTCAACTCCTGTCACTCGCAGCACCTGTCGCGTCCTCTCATGGATCGGGTGGATGGTTCCTCTAACTTGATATGCTTTGGAATGGGTCCCTATGACATATTATTTTTTGTTTTTGTTGTTGTGTCCGAAGTTTGGAAACTTGCTGCTATAATGTTTTGAAGTTAGCAACCTTGCTCATCTTTTCAATTGGTGGCAATTTCTTCAATTCATTTCTTATGCCAGTCAGATTCGCTTCTTTGGTATGAAGCTTCTTTTTAATTTGCTCCAATTCTGCATCATCCATCAAATCTTACCATGACTAAGAAACCTGCACATATGCTTTGGCACAAAGTTTCTCGACCTCCTGAATCTTTTGCACATTTTCAGTTACTTCCTTTTGTCGTGCTTTCAGTACCTCAGGGGGTGTACTGGGAGTCATCTTTGTTTCTAATTCTGCAATTCGTTCTCAAAGGTTGAAAACTACCTCCCCAAGTCGAAAAAATTTGTCCTCTGGGATCATTTTCGTTGTAATTCCCTCTTGAGAGAATGGATGGTGGGCAAGTGTGACAACTTTCTCCAATATTTACTTGTCCTCCTGCCATCTTTGTGATTTATGCTCCATATTTTTCACTTTGTTTTAGCAATGTGATGATATTCTTTGAATGTTTGAGCTACTCAAACACCGCATGCTCTCTTGCCTTAAGCTCATCTACTACAGTCTGTTGAATAATATGCAGTAGATACACAAGAATTACAGAAAAATCAACACTTACATGACCAATGTCTTTGATCATGGAATTATGCTCTGGAGTGCCTAAATCAAGTGCCTTGTGAGCCACTTGAATATTTCTGTGTTGGGGTGTCGAGGGTACCTTGATATATCGATCCTTATAAGGACCATCTTCTTCCTGTGTCTCAGTTTGGAAGGATTCCTGTGTGACCGCTTTTCTAACTTATTTTACTGTGACATAGAGAGTCTGCAGTAAGATTGTAATGCCTCCTACCAAATCAGTATATTGTTATCCATCCTCTTACAAGTCTCATTGGAAACTTCCTCCATTTGATTAGCAATCAAGGGGGCTTCACTTGTTGACCAATATCCTATCATGTTAGTTCATATTGTGGGTTTTAAAATTATCAAAAATTGAACCAATATATTGCAGGTATTGGGGGGGATGAGGGGTTTAAGGTGGGGGTGGGTAGGGTGGTTTATAAGGATTAAGGTATAAAAATGGGTGGGGAGGAGGTTTTAAGTATTGGGAGGGGGTTTCAACAAAAAGAGTTTGGGTCAATATCTCTAGAAATTAATGGTATTCTTTAATATCCCATGATCACATGTGCTATGTGACAGGTTCACTAAGTGAAGTCCCCGTGTCAGCAATGAGGTTCTAGTCATCATTGGTAAGGACACCAACTCCAGTTGTTTAATCAGCCTTTTGTTTCTTTTGACTCTTAAAATATTTTGTGCTTGTCGCTTAGTTTTAGGTCCGTGAGGGTCATGCTGGATACCTATTTTCTTTCATAGGGGGGTCATCGTGGGATTTATTCTCCTGGTTGATATCCTCCCTTATTTATCGATGTTCCATTATGTAAGGGTCAACTTTAGCAAATAGTTGATCATTTGTGATAGGTTGTCTCCACTCTTCAGGCTAGTCCCAAACAATTGTCTCAAAGTATTCACCGGTTAGTTGAAACTCAATGGCCAACCATTGGTTCTTGGGGTCTTGTCACAACTACAAATATATGTGGTGAGGCCCGACGAAAAATATGATAATATTATGGAACCACTGGACAGTATTAGCAACAATCCTTGCTTGGTTCCCAATGTGATGCCTCAATGCATAAGAAAGTAAGTAAAATTCAATGTTATTATCCTTTTGTTGGCATGTATTATCTTGATCATACCAGAGTTTTTGGTATTGCACCCCTCGACATGGCACATGCACATCCACCCACTGGTAGTTCAGTGGCTTGAACCATGTGACAAATGATATCAAAATCAAGAAATGAATAGGTAAAGGGATTACCTTTCTCATGAGCATCAATGGAATCTTCTAGCAACTCATTGAGGAGATAGGTCAACTATTTCATATGGACACCCACAACACATTTTTCTACTACAACAATGGTTTTGGAAGTACACTGGTTCAGTCACATCTTCCTGAGTAGTTTATTGGATAATATTTTCATTGCAAACAAAACAAGAGTGTCATTGTTAGAGGCAATGGAGAAGCTTCCCTTATCTCTGGTTAGATCATATTTCTCCTTCATCTATTTGACTAGGACCAGGTCCTACTCCTTTCCACAAAGAATGGAGATGGTTCGGCCCCTACAAGAGGCAGTCTAGTGATTAAAGCTATCATATCGATGTCCATCGAAATTCGTCGATCCAACCAAAGGAAGACTCCATGAAAGCAAGCCAACAATTATTTGACGCACATATTAACTTCCGTCATGTGACCAAAATGGGGCATGTGCATTAATCATTGTATGCTTGACTTCTCCAGTCCTTGTGCCCACTCCATTAGAATGAGGTGAATAGGTCCTTCTTTAGTTTTTTGCATAGAGGTCATGTACTGCAACATGGCGAGTTCAGGAAAATTCGACAGATTGTGGCCTATGAATCCAATCTTCTTCGAATTCAGAAGAATGTATGTCGTCACATGGACTCCTTTTGAGATGGATATCTTGAGAAATGGATACTTGGCATTTTTGCTAATAGTTATGTTAAGAACATCATCTTTCCTTAGGGGAATGTATCCATGCAACAAGGTCGCTAAAACAGATCATGATGCATCGACATTGTGGGTAGCCTCGAATCTCTATTGAGGAACATTTTTGTAGCCAGTTCACATCTTTCTTGATGGAATGACCGACACTGGCCATGACACCACTTCTAGAGATTCTTCAACAATGGGTATGTGAGAGGGAACCTCCATGCCAGATCCTTGAATGGTGGTAGTGCTTGATACATGGATTACCATAATCAATCAAATGAATTCATCTTCAAAGGGTTTGTAGAAAGATAGCTCAGATCAATAACTTACTCAGTGGGATACAAATGAATTAATAGACCTTCACGTGAAGATGTAATAAGTTTGCACATGTAATAAGTCGTTCACTCACGTGGGTCTGCAATAAATGGAAAAGGTGGCAAAAAATTCTGTCACATGGGGAAATCTTTCCCTTCATTCCAATAAACAATTTAACCGAACCATCACTTCACTAATCATGACAAAAATTAATTATTATGAATTAATGGCATATGTGACCAAAAATCATGCCGTCAAAATATCTCGTTACCTCAACTCAACTTCCCTCCAACTGTCACTTGTGACACAAGTTCATCTTGCAACAAATGTATAGTCTTCGATAACATTTCTCTTATGATAGACATATAGTTTGCGATAACATTTCTGTTGTGACAGATGTATAGTCTGTGACAAAATTCTATACTTGTGACACATCTTGAAACTTGCGACAAAATTAAAAACTTGTGGTAAAAGATGTATATATAATTGTTTTTCACTTATCTTTCAGTCAAGCAAAGTACAACTTTCCTGATAAGGTTTTAGCTAAATTCCATTCACTAACCCTTTGAAGGGTGGACCATCTAACTCTGCAACTAGACCACACCCCCATCAGTGATATAGATGATAACATATGGTTCCATCCAGTGCGTTCAAAGATTTCCAAGATGCTTTGAAAATTTACCATCATACAGGACGACAAAGTCGCCAACCTAAAACTGCTTGCACTTAATATGTCGATCATGCCAAGCCTTCTCTCTCTCCTTCTTAACATGTTGATGATATCCTGCAAAAAATCAATCTTCTTCCAACTGTACTAGCAGTGAAAATATTTCTTCTACTGCGCCAAAATATGTCATCTCAGTGATCACAACAATTATGAGACTAGGTATTCTAATGGCATGATGACCTCCTGTCCATAATCCAATCTTAATGGATTCTATCCTATCAACTTTTTGCAGGTTGTGTGATAATCCTATAATACCGCAGGTATCTTATGATCCCAATCATCCCTCTAAACATTACATATCTTCATCAATGAATTCACCAAGATCTTATTAAATGATTCAACAACGTTGTTTTATTGTGAGTGATATGGCGTTGTCTTTCAATGATGAATATTAAATTCTTCAGTTAATTTTTCAATTTGATGATTCAGAAAATGTGTACATTGATAACTTATAAAAAAAAATTGGTGTCTAAATTAGGTCACAACATGGTTGGATAAAAATTTGGAAGCAGTTGCAGTAGTACAATCTCTTACTCACACTGCTTCGTCCCATTTGGTTAAGTAGTATATCGCGGTGATTATATAATGTGCACCCATTCATTTACCTGCTGGGTTAATAGGACCCACAAAATCAACAAACCGTTTATCAAAATCCTGTAATGTTTCTTGTGGTACTAGTGAAATTTCATCTCATTGCAACGGTTTTCTAGTTCTTTGAGAAATATCACATCTACGGCAATAGTCTCTAGCATCCACATGTAGAGTAGGCCACCATAATCCTACCTATAAAATATTGCACACTATTGCTTTTCCTGTATAGTGGGCTCTTGTGACAGCAACATGTGCTTCATTCAGTAGCATTGGTCGCTCATTTTCCAAGACACAATGATAGAGTATTTGATCTAGTCCCATCTTGTACAATTGCCTAGCAATCAGCTAGAAATCCACAAATTTTAAAACTAATTTCTCCTTCTGTGATGTATTGAATCCTTTTGGTGCATATCTTATAGTCAAGATATTTACAATATCTCTATAGTGATCATCAATCATCTTGACCACAAACAATTGTGCATTGGGAAGACTCTAATTGAGTTTAATAGTCTATTCTCCACTTTTTAACCTCGATAGATGTCCATGTCCTGAATTCAGTCGATATGGATTAACAATAATCTAAAAATAAAATTCATGAAATAGGAGAAGCCATTGACAGATATCCATCCCCCAAAGCTATCTTATTGACCAAATATTTCAATGTAGAATGGTTCGTATACATCTTGAAATGTCCTCCCAACAAATAATGTCGAAACTTATGGAGAGCATATACCATTGTAAGTCCTTCCCTCTCAGTAGTGGTATAGTTCCTTTCTATTGTTGACACCATTCTACTAGCAAATGCAATGGGGTGATCGAGAGCACCCTCACTTGGCTGTGCAAGTACAATTTTGAGCTTGACAGACAACGCATCAACATGTACATGAAATTTTTTTTCTAGTCTATAAATACCAATATAGGCGCTAATAACATCTTATCTTTAAGAAAATATAGACTCTCTTGACACTTCTCATTCCATTAGAATTTAACATCTTTCTTTAACAACTTTTCCATTGGAGTTGTAACCTTAGCATAACCTCGAATAATATTTCTATAAAACCCAGTATGCCCTAGGGTAGTTCTCATATGATTAAATGTCATGGGTGGGGGTAGGTTGAAAATAATCACAATCTTGGTATGGTCCATCAATATTCCATATTGACAGACCACATGAGCCATCAAGATACTAAAAGGAGCACAAAAAATACATCTCTTCAAATTAAGAGAAAACTAAAACTTTCTACATCGGTCGAGCATCATTCTAAGATTCTCAATATATAGACCGTCTAATCATCAAAAATACTTCAACGATGAAATATTTTAAAGAATCTACTACTATTGTAGAAAAAATAGCAGGGGCATTCTTGGGTCCAAAGGCATTACCATGTATTGGAAGCATCCTCAATCTGTCGTAAAGGTTTTCTTGTATCGATCTTCCTTTGAAATCATTATCTAATGGTAGCTAGAAAATCCATTAGTAAACAAGTACACTTATGTCCTCTGGCGCTCTCCAATACCTCATTTGTGAACAGGGCCAAGAATGGATCATGCAAGCATACACCATTTAGTTTTCACAGGTCGACACATATGCATACTTCATCATATTTCTTGTCCTGAACCAACATAGAGCTGATGCATTCAGATTCCTTGGCAGGTTCTATAATTCCTACATCTAGCATTCTTTCTAACTCTATTTTGGCCTTTTCCTTATATCTTGGATTGAGTCTATATGGTCATTGCTTGATAGGTTTTTCATCGGGATTCAAGGGAATCTTCATTTCTCTAAATCACCAATAATCCCCCTTACCTCTGAAAACTTAGTAGGGAATAGATCCTGGAATTCATGCAATAATTTTGTAATTTTCGCTACTGTCTCATCATCCCAATAGTCTCCAATATTGGAAAATTTCAAATTTTCTAGAGAACCAATATTCACCTTCTTTATCTAAGGGGATTCAAAAAAATTCATTTGATAAGCTTGATCCTTCCACTTCTTGACTATCCTCATACTCAAGAATATGTATGTCGCATTGATCATTATCATCAGGTTCTCCAGTTACATTATATCATTCCATCCAATCTTGAATTGTCGCACTTCTCTAAGGGAAAATCGCATCAGAATAGGTATGTCTTCAAAAATCTTGGTTCTTATAACTTGCAGAGTAGCATCATCAATCATCAGACTGTCATCAACAAAGCTGAAAGTATGTGTGAAATTGGTAGCTAGGTCTTCCCATTCTATAGTCTCTCTTCGTAGCTTAACCGATGTGTACCAATTTATCGGTATCATATCCAAATTATGTATAAATTGATGAACCCATTCCTGTCATGGTGACATCTTCCACTTCACACAACATTTTTCAATATGCTTGACAGGATTTGCCAATCCCGTATATTTTTTTCCAGTATTGTTATAGCTGATTTCACCACTCCAGGTGAATCACACTTTGTATGGCCTTTCCTGTCTTGCTGCAGACTCCTTAGACCCCATGGACCATTTTTTGTCCTTAGATGTTTCCTTGACCATCCCTAAAAACATGTGAAAAATGATACACGTGACTTTTAAACTTATAAGCGCGTATATATGCGGGTTTGACCACTAAAACTGTGTACATCGGGATGTGTACAAAATCCAAATCCTTTTGGAGTTTTCCTTGACATGGATCTGACTCACTTGACTCCTGGCCTTCCCTATGCCTTGAGATCGCTCGGATTCGACCTTTCATTACCCCTTTGAAAAGCTATATAAGGAACCCTTTGGTACATTGAAGGCATAAGAGAGAATTGAGAGCAAAGAAACTATAGTCCATTGTTGCCGGAACTTATGCTTGAGTCTACATCCCTTTGTCCCTTGGAGAACTTTTGTGTTCTTCCCAAGCTTGCCTTTTGCTTGTGAGCTTGCTATCTAGAGATGGAGGATTGAAGTGGAGGCCCAAGTGGGGGATTCATTTTCTCTGGTTCGCAGATGTGCCGACAGAGGTTGTATCTTGTAATCTCTGATTTATATTAATGGGAATATCTTTTCCTATCCAATAATGTGTGTTTGAATGAATATTTTATCCATTGGATTATGTCAAATGCTTATACATTATTGATTATATATGCTAGAATAGATCTAACACCATGATATATAGAATGCTTGTATTTTTTACTTGTTGTTGAGGAAGTAATCTATCAATTCAAACTGAAGTTGGAAAGCTCAAAGGGGGTCTACTTCAACCGTTCAGAATAAGGTACGAGGTCTGATCCTTTAGTTTTAGACATTTAATTTCTATTGCATATTGGAAAGGATTGATTTCTGGAGTCAAGCTGTCTGTTGTGGTACCCCAAGCCATAGGAATTTCTCTCCGTAATAGAATTGGCGACTCCGCTGGGGAGTTCCTAGTAGTTGTCCTTTGGGGGTTGTTTTATTGGCATTCAATGAATTTGAATTGCTCTTTCTCTCTTGTTTCTGTGTCGGGTCTGGGGGCATGTATGCCTGGTAGTGTCTAATCGGTGTGAAGTTTTTCTCAGCTTGTCTATTTGCCTTGATTTTATGCACCTTTCTTCCTGTATGCGAGTTTTTAAATCACAGTCGCGTATACACGCGGGTTTCTCTTCTATTTCCGCGTATACATGCAAATTTACTACGAACAGTCATGTATGCCCTTGATTTTGAATTTTTGTGGGAGTTAACTGGTTGCTGGGTGAATTTTGATATTTGCTGAGTCTCCTTTGGCACTACCTGAGTCTGTTTATACCTCTGTTTCTAACCAGAAACGTTTTTTTTAGGCTAATTTTTTTTTAAGAAGGTTCTTGTCATGGCATTTTCTATTTTTTGTTTGAGATTAGTGCATTAGAGTTCTTTTACCTTAGTCCTTTGCTCGAGTGTTGTTTGTGTGTGCTTGTAGAGTCTAGGGGTCATAGAATCATTCTTTTGCTTGTTGCATCTCATTTTATTTCAAAAAATCCAAAAACATTTGCTTATCATCATGCATTGCATTTTGCATTTTTGCATTGTACTTGCACTAGATTTTCTTTGGAGTATTAGTTAGGACTTCATATAGGAAAGCTTGCATTCATCATTTGAAGAAAAATTGTGCATTTCACGTAGTAGCATACCCTGTTTTCATGGACATAATGCATTTGCATTGATTTTTAGGTGTGCATTTTACCTCATGTTGTGTCATAATACCCTTAGTTGCATGACCGTATCCCTGTTTTGAGTAATAACGCCAATTAAAATCAACGCTAAATTAAAATGAACTACACTTTTTTTTTATAAGGTGCACCAACAAGCTTACGTTTTAGGATCTTGGAATAGTTCATTGTAAGTAAATTCTCCAAGATCACTAAACAACAACATGTATGTGTCTGTCTAGGTGAGTGTGTGAAATCCTTGGTATAACCAGTGTTTCTCAGGATCCTCCTCTCAAAAGGGAGTTAAGCACGAGGCAGTGTGAGTGGTTATTTATTGGGATGACCCCTAGTCATAACTGAGTAGCACCAGAGATATTTCTAGGATTGTATTCATATCTGGGGGCTCTTTCGAGAGTTTTGGGCTTTGTTACCCTGCCCATACGGTCAATCTCTCCTGTGACTGTCCGCCTAAGCATTGATTATATTGGCCTTACCTAGGATATCGAGGGGGTACTTTGCAGGGGTTATTCTACGGGTGTCCCGACCAGGTTGGGGTCGGACAGCACAGTCGCTTTACGCGTTGAAGCCGAGGGCCACAATAATTGGTTACGTACCTCTGCTTGTTGTGTATGGGAGTCTCAAGCCTCTCCTAGGCGAGACATACCTGCTTCATTCAGGAGCTCATTTATCTAGCCCTTGTTTGCTTGCATTTGGATTTAGATTTTATTAGTGATTGCTCTGTGCATGATAGTTGGCCTAGGGTTTACGTAAATAGAGAGTCTTTTCTATTTTTTTTCTTGGGTCATTGTGGATTCGGGTGCGGCTCCTCACTGTTCTCGTCGTTTAGCAGGACTTCCACCTTCTACTTCTCCTCCTCCTTTGGGAGAGAGACCTAGATAGTCCAGGCGGAATATTTCGCACATTGATTCACACACCATGGGAGACCATTTAAAAGGTATTCCTGAACCACCTTCTCCCATTCGTGTAGACGATGGGGAGTTTACTCCTACTTACGATCCTTCACCCAACTTGGCTGAGTTAGGTCCCATGATTTCTGAGATAGGAACCATGCACGATAGACCTACTTACTCTAGGGTTGATTCCCCATTGACACGTTACCAGTATGGAATGCCGAAGGACGCCGAGACTCATTTTGAACCTGCTAGCACTAGCTATGGTAGTTATGGTATGTATAGTTTTCCTACACATGATTTGGCATTTCATGTCGAATCCTACTTCGAGCCTAACACTATGCCTGGCGGCACTCTCATTCCTTACCATGCGGAGAGGTTTGGGAGCACTAGTCACATTGCACCTTCCATCCCTGTGGTGGAAGTTACATCACATATCCCTCCTAGGTCTAGGGTTAGCGACCCGATTAGGATACCAAATCCGAGATGAGTGACGATAGGGAATAGCACGTACATTATTACTCAGATTCCTTCATCCTTGGTCCCTAGTTCTTCAAATGTTCATCCTCCACCTTATTCGCGTGGTCCTTCGAGTTGGCACATGGCTACGAGTCAGGTCTGTACTGCGGTTACTAGACCAATTGTGTCTCAGGTTTACATACTACCCGTTGCTTTGGGAGGTTATGTTCATACTTCTATAGGTCATGTTACTACTTCTAGGGCGTATATCCCTACTTCCGGTATGTATATTCCTACTTCCGGAGCATATCTTCCTACCTACGGAGTGTCTCATGGGGCATCGCATGCGATGACTTATGGACCCTATTATGGGACACAATATGGACAGGGTTCTTCACCTTATGGGGGCGGGTATCAACAACCTGCTTACTCTCCTAATTACGGCTTTGTAGCTCCTACTAGTCAAGGTCCACCACACTATGGTGCTTCCACGCCACCCTATACGGGTCATACGGGAGGAGGGCACTATGGCCAAGGCCATGGTGGTAATCAGACCTATATGAATCAAGGAGCAACCCATCGACCTCATCATCCTAGTTTCCCTTTCCTCATGAATCTCAATCTTCCTGACTTGTCGAGATTGACGAATGATCCTGTAGCTCATGACCCGGCTTGGCCAGCTGTCCCTACCAAGCTTCCTTCGGACATACCTAAGTTCGAGGGCAAATCGAGAGAGCATCCGAGCGAACACATTACTACATTTCACCTATGGTGCTCTTCAAATTCCTTATATCAGGACTCAATCCGTTTGAGACTATTTCAATGTACCATTACAGGGCCTGCCGCGAAATGGTATATAGAGTTACCTAGGGGAGCTTTCGCTTTGTTTGATGACCTTGCAATGACTTTTCTTAATCACTTCCAGCTACCAGTGCATTATGACATTGGTACTGAACTCTTGTCAACATTTCGACAAGATAAAGCCACACATATCTCTGATCATATTCAAGAGTGGTGTAGATGGAAGAGGTTAATTAAAGCCTTTATACCGCCGGAGTTCCTCCTCGAGTGGTTCCTCAAGTCATTATTGCCGTATATAGTGAAGGATGTTTCCACATCCGAAGTGCATAATGAGGAACAAGCAATTTTTAGGGCACAGGAACTGGACTTGATCTATGCTTTGTCTGGTTTGTTATATGAGATTATTCCCAATGCTCTGTGTTCCAGTTTCGACCCCAAAGTCAAACCTGGACCACATGCCGATGGCATTGTGGGTTGTGCAAGTGCGAAACCTATGGATTCGGTTGCAAAACAAGTTAGTCAATTGTCAATCAACCAATATACTTCGGGATAGGCTACGGCTTCGTCTCAACCCGCCCAAACGACGAGTGTACTTTCTATGAAATCGTCGGACTAGAAGGGTAACCAGCAGCCCAGACAGAATAGAAAAAAGGGTAAAAATAATCGTAAGGGTGGGAATAAGAATGAGAATGCTAATAATAATGACAAGAATGGCCAAAATTCTGGGGGGGACAAGCAAGCTAAACGTAAGGTTAGGTTCCCTTGCAAGTTATGTAAGGACGATCACCTCACTTACTTGTGCCCTCGTATTGAGGAAGCTTCGAGATTCTTGGCACAGGGCCTAGCTGTGCTAACTAACCCTTTACCGCATAATCAAAATATGAACTCGAAGTCCCATGACAAGTCTGGTGATGATCATGATCCACCAGAGAGTAGTGGTTGTGGGTGCATTAACATGGTCTGTGCTGCGAAAGTTGTGACCCGTGTGAAATATTATGGTTCGTCACAACCCAACCCAGGAAAAGAGCTTGATCCACCGGGGTCCCCTTTGCATATTGAGAAACCTATGGATAAACTTGAGACTACACCTTGCATTCCTAAGGGAGTCCTTAAGCATTTAGGGCATAATCCAAATGCCCAAGCCGCCTAGAAGTATTCAGTTGTCGAGGATTTGGGCCACACTCCTTGTGCGATGTCTGCATTGGAAGTGCTTCATAGTTGTCTGTTGCAAAGGAAGGAATTTCTTTCTACCCTTGGTGTGAATGATGATGATTCTTCCTCCGTGATCAAATTTGAAACCGCAGGTCTTCAGCCTCGCTTGCCCTACTATGTGTCTCTTTTGATTCACATAGAATGTCTTAATATGATCGTCAAGTGCACTGTGATTGACGAGGGATTTGCTGCTTCTGTGATGTATTTATCTTGTTGGAAGGGTCTGGGTTCTCCTGAGCTGTCTAAATCAACGAACATGTTAACTACGTTCGATGGGAGATCTTTTAGGCCGCACGACATACTTCCTTCCCTTAAATTCCATTTGGGAGGGAAGACCATTGCGATAGAGGTCGAGGTGGTTGATGCGCCCCTTGAATACAATCTCTTGCTGGGTAGGAACTGGATGTACAGTATGCAAGCTGTTGCTTCTTCCTTGTTCCATGTTGTATGATTTCCACATAATGGGAAGATTGTAACGATTGATCAAATGACATTCAAGAATCCGTCTGTTACCACATCTTCAAGAGCTTCGATCCTGATCGTTGAGCACTCTCAGCTGAAAACTGGGAGTGTGGGTGTAGGCATGCATCCATCCCTCATGGGAAGCTTTAGTTGTCCTGTACCAATCCTTATGATAGGATCTAGTTCCGATGAGGCTTCAACATCTATGAGATCGGTGTCTTTTCGCATGAGACATATGGAAGATCCTTGGCTTCTTCCTACACTGAGTACTTCGATTGAGCCCATCATGACGGACACGTCGTTGCCTGCAGCTATGATAGCTTATCAAGCTAATCTCAAGTGTGTTGTAGAGCCTAGTCCTTCCTCTTCACGAACGAAGGAGGAGGACCCTTATGTACTGCCGGCATGGGTAGTATAGTCTTCTCATGCACATGACTGCCTTGATATAGTTTTCCCTTCAGATGAAGCGATTATTGAGGCTATGTCGAGAGTTGAGACACCATGGGAGGAACTCCATCATAGATCGTACTTTCTTCCAGAGCTTGACTGGTTGGAGCATGAGGATTTTAGGGTGGTTCTTAGACAGAGAGTTGGTAGTCCTATGGTTCCATTAAGCTCTCCTGGTCTGATGGCTGATGGAAACATGGTGAACATATCTTCAATGATTCCTATGAACATCTCTTGCAATCCTGGCACGATAGAGAATGTCTATATTGGGGCGGAATGTTCCCATGCTGAGATTCTTGAATACACCAAGCTATTTAAGGAATTTCATGATATTTTTTCTTGTTCTTAAGACGAGATGCCAGGTATTGATCCTTGTATTGTCGAGCACAAGATTAAGACTTACCCCAATGCTAAGCCTGTTCGACAATGTTTATGTGCGATGAATCCTAGGAAAGCACCCGCGATTAAGGCCAAGATAGAAAAGCTGTTGAAAGCCGGTTTCATCTATCCCATTCCCTTGATGGAGTGGGTTTCAAACCCTGTTCTGGTGGATAAGAAGTAGGGAGCGATCCACATATGTACTGATTTCCGTGATTTGAATCGTGCCTGTCCTAAGGACAATTTAGCCACACCATTTATTGATCATATTTTGGCTGAGTGTGTGGGTAGCGAGGTGTTCTCCTTTATGGACGGCTTTTTCAGATATAATCAGATATAGATTAAACCTGAGGACCAACATAAGTCTGCATTTATTTGTCCTTGGGGAACATTTGCATATCGAAAAATGCCTTTCGGCCTTAAAAACGCCGGAGCTACATTTCAGCGGGCAATGACCTTGATCTTCCACGATCTCAAGTCAATTATCGAAGTATTTTTGGATGACCTTGCTGCTCATTCTCGCATGAGAATGCGTCATCCTTATCACTTGAGATTGGTATTCGAAAGATGCCGGCACTATTCGGTTAGATTAAATCCTCATAAGTGCATCTTTTGTGTGAATTCAGGGCGTTTGTTAGGATTCATCGTTTCTAAAGAGGGTATAAGAGTCAACCCTTTGAAGGTTGAGGCAATACTTCAGTTGTCTCCCCCGAAGAATATTTGTCATCTTCAGTGTTTGCAAGGCATGACAAACTTATTACAAAGATTTGTTGTCAACTTTGCCAATTTTACTAGAGGCTTCATGTGTCTCTTGAAGAAGGACACCCTCTTTCATTGGGATGAGTGAGCCTGGGAGTCCTTCGATGCACTCAAGCGAGCCCTAGCAATGGCCTCGGTGATTAGTCCCCCAGACTATAGCCATGATTTTCTATTATATGTGGTCGCGTCAATAGAGATGATTGGTATGGTTTGGTTCAAGAGGATGAGGATCTCCAAGAGCATGTCATATATTATTTGAGCTGAAACCTTATTGACGTAGAGATTCATTATTCTCATGTCGAGAAGCTTGATTTATCTATCGTACATGTGGTTTAGCGGTTGAGACATTATATTTTCCTTCACCAGACCTTGGTTGTAGCCCATGTCAATCCGTTTCAATTCATCCTCACCCGAAGGATGATTGGGGGAAAATATAATAAGTGGATTGTCATTCTACAAGAATTTGATCTTGAGTTTGTTTCGGCAAAATTGAAGAAGTCTTTAATTTTTGCAGAGCTTATATCGGATTTCTTGAGCGAGGCTGAGGAGTTGGTTTGTGAAGATACGTTTGTCGATGAACAAATCTTCTTAATCTCAATGTTAGACCCATGGTATGGGGATATCATAATATATTTACAAACATTGAAGACCCCTACTCACCTCTCGCTAGATGAACGATGACGATTACATCACGTCTCTAAGAACTACCTCATAGTGGATAACACTTTGTATCGCCGTGGGGTAGATTCCATTTTATGATGTTGTTTAAATCATGAATAGGCTAAGGTAGTGCTGAATGATTGCCATGGAGGGGCATGTGGTGGTCATTTATCTGGGCTTTCTACAGCTCAAAAGATTTGAAGAGCGGGTTATTTCTGGCCGTCGATCTTTAAGGATTGTGTTGATGCAGTCAAGAGGTGCCACCCTTGCCAGGTGTTCGCACATAATATGCGCTTGAAAACTGCCTCGTTACATCCCATTATCACTGCCGGTCCCTTCACTAAGTGGGGGCTCGATTTTATGGATTGCAATCCAACTTCGACTGGGGGGCACCTTCATATTATAGTGGCTGTTGATTACTTCACGAAATGGACTGAGGCTATGCCTACAGTAAAATCTGACTGTGAGACAGCCACTCACTTTGTATTCAACCAAATTATTACTCGGTTCGGGATTCTAAAAGATCTTGTCACTGACCATGGCTCGCACTTTCAGAACTGTATGATGGAAGATTTTGCATCGAAGTTAGGGTATAAGCAAGAGCATTCCTCTTCTTACTACCCTCAAGCGAATGGATAGGTAGAGGCAGTGAATAAATCACTCAAATCCATTCTCCAACGAACCATTGCACAAAGCAAGAACAATTGGCACATCATGTTATATCCTGCTTTGTGGGTATATCGAACCGTTGTTAAGACTGCCATTAGTTTTTCTCCATATCAACTTGTACATGGAGTGGAGACAATATTTCCGGTTGAATGCGAGATTCCTTCTTTGAATCTAGCTGTAGAAATATTACCAGACACTTCCCCATTGGAGGAGCATTTGGTTCACATTGAGCAACTTGATGAGCAGCATCGGGATGCCTTGGTGGCTCTAGAAGTCAATAAACGTCGCGTAAATGTCCAGTACGATAAGTCTGTCTGTCCAAGGAGTTTTAGTGAAGGAGACTTGGTCCTTTTGTGGGATCAACGGAAAGGACCCTTGGGGGCAGGGAAATTTAATCCTATGTGGCATGGTCCTTACATGGCCAAGCGTGTGTTAGAGAAGGGTGCGTATGAGTAAGTGGATTATGAAGGAATGGCCTTGGCGAAGCTTAGAAATGGGCTCTATCTCAAGAAATACTATGCATGATCTCCAGCCAAGGCTGCTTATTGTATATTATTGTACAGCTTTGCATAGTTGGGTCTTTTTCTTATCATGATTGGGTTTGTGATTAGTTTCCGTTTCTTTTGGTAGATGTCAATGGAATCTTCGACCTACATAGGATTCATAGATGGTGCAAGCTGTCACACTCAACACTTAGCCTATGTTGCTTGGGTGATTTATACTCCTATGGGTTAGGTACGGTCTTCAGGAGGCGTATGTCTACGGCCATCTTCCAAAAATGTTGCTGAATACCGTGCCGTTATCGAGCTTCTACGGGATGCCATTTCACATGGTGTTCTCTCTCTTGAAGTACGTCTTGATTCGGAGTTAGTAGTGTCACAGCTCAATGGTTTGTACCATGTTAGAGATCTGACATTATTGAGAAGATTCTTATGTGTGAGATTGTTAGAACGACAATTTGACAATATAACATATATACATATTCCAAGAAATAATAATCAAGTTTCTGACTCATATGCTAACTATGTGTTAGATTGGCATTTGTTTCATTCACAATAAATTAATCGCAAGCACAATTTTTACACATGTAAATAAATAAACTAATCACCATAAAACTTTTTATATATACATCCAAAATGTGATAATACATAGTGTCATGATACAAAATTGGGGCTTTCGAGCCACCAGCATATAATACACAGTAGTACAAAATGTATACACTCCCAGGTGTCTAATCCTCTGGAGGAGGAGGAGGCTTGTGATCATGGAAGGCCACTACGGCTCTAGCTAGCCGTCGAAATAATCGCACCCATGCGCGTGGTACACCCACCACCTGCTGCTGCATAGCCTCAGGAAAGTCCTTGACTTGTGCCATGGGAAGCCTATGTGTCAGTCTCACAAAATTGGTATGAATGCTCTGGAGCGTCTGCTCCGCATCCACACTCATGATGTCATCTCCTCTTCCCCTCCGTCTATGATGAGGGAAGCCCTCTGGCTGTCGTGGTCCCACATCTGCACACAAATGGTAGATGTCACTATGTATTATCACGCAAAAATATGTCTTTTTGATTCCATATAATCAAGAAAACACAAAAAAAAAATAACTCAAAATTTAAAAAGAGAGGGTCGAGATTCATCACCTATATCGCCATATGCCGATCCTGGTGGTAGTGGCATGTCCGGGTCCCCCAGGAAATCTATCCTTGCATAGGGGTAGTCATCGATGGAAACTATCTGTCGTCGCCACCATGGAAAGAAGTCAGCTGGATATGGGTTGGCCACCCTACCACCCCCTAGTCTCTGCATAGCATCTGCCCAACGCCGTTGGGCCGGATCTCAAACCCTGTGAAGAGGAACGTCCACTCTAGGGCTCAATCCTGGAACACGCTCAAAGAAAAACGTGCTCAAAATACTTCTGAACCTGAAGTTCCGCACTCTACCTGCCTTACACTCACTGAGCTGATGTTTCATGTTGCTCAGTAGTGTAGTGCTCCAGTCATAGATCGTGGGTCTCATGCACTCCACTGCATAGAACATCAGAGGCCGTGAGGCCTGGTGGAATGATTCCAAGCCTGCTATTCTGCCCAATGTCAATAGTATGGCCTTTAGGCCCAGCACCTGTATAGCATTGGTAGGGACTTGACTCCCCATATTCTCTGTGTCTGGATAGCAGTACACTGCAATGTACTCGTCGATAGTCAGGCCACCTCTTGGCCCACCACGAGAATGAAGGTTCACCACTTCCCCTTGTGTAGAAAGCCCGGTAATGAAGTATATGTCCTCCACCTCTATGGTGAGGGACATCCCATCTATATGGAAGGACTCCGATTCTGGATCCCAGTAATCCACTAGCATCTATAATAGTCTTGGTTTGGCCCTCAAACCACCAAGACACCAAAACTTGTAGAGTCCGCATGTACGTAGAGCTTGTTGAGCCATTAGATCGGCCCTTACTTCTTCCTCTACTTCACCATGTTCACACTCTCTCCACTCTAGGACCATCCTGCACAAGAAATTGCAAATTTTCTCATTAGATTATTGAAAAAACCTTATGTGCGGCTTCATACGCGACTGTTTTCAAAACAGTCGTGTATGTACGCGGGTTTGAGGGCATTTTTCGTGTATATCCAACCCTATACGTGGAAAAAACCTCGACTTCCGCATGGGCCACAATGCCCATTTTAGGGTGGCCTAGAAAGCCTAATTGATCATGGAATTTCATAAAAATTGCATCAAAATGAAAGAGAAGAGCATGAGTAAATACCTGGAAGAAATAGTAGTGGATTCCGCTGGCTGGATCTCCTGGAATTCGCTGTTGAAAATCAGAGCTCAAATGGGTAAAAGTTTCAAATGTTTTATAATATTTTGAATTTTTTACTATTTATAGAAAATTTTCAAATATTTGAAAATTTTTACCCCCTTTCCTATAGTTTCGACATTTTCTAACCATTTTGGACCCTTTTTGACATAATTCATGATGTAGAGAACCTTTTTCAGTGCTGTTTCAAGCATTGGATTGACCCGTTCATGCTGATCTCAGGTATCATATCTAAACTAGCATATAGGTTAGGTTTCATAATCATCTACATTTTACATAACCTTATGACCATCTCAGCATCACCTTAGGTACGAACCCACTCTGTTATGTCATGTAACCTTATTGCTGTTTTAGAAGTGGCATGATATGACTGGTAGAACTCCACCTCACATGGGTACCCTAGTTAGCGCCTTATTTGCATTTGGTGCCCATGCTGACGTTTTCTCTTATAGGGTGTGGGAGTTTGTTGTATAGTACTACCATGACATTTCACAAGAGCCTCATACTCCTCTTGATCTTTTGCTAGCCTATTCCCCTCAGGACTCCCTCATGTCAAGTTGTGAATGCATTATCATGAGCTTTTCCTGCCTTATTGAGCTTTATGTTGTCTTCCCTGACATTGTGTTTCAGCCATATAGCCCAAGCTTGTCTCATGTCTAGCCATGCAGAGCCATTTTTTATATCCTTCGCAGCTTGTTTCCCTTTTTACCGAGAGGGGATTTTCCCCCGAGTGTCGATATCCTACACATGTATCCTTTCATTGAGCATAGGTATGTTCCACTGCTTGGAACTAGTTTATTTATCCTTATGACACTCGTCTCCTCCTATTATGTAACTATAAAGCTATTTTATTCCTTTTTCAAGCTTTTTAAATAACTGAAAAAGTCCAAAAAAATCAAAAAACCAAAAAGTCGGACAAGGAAAGATGTTATCTGTAGCAGCTGTTGAGTCGTGTCGTCTTTGAACAGAGAACTATATATCACATCCATTGGTTGGGTTATAGTTTGACTTTAGGAGTTGTACTCACTTATCTGAGTTTATCTCCATTGACTAGTTAAGCTTCTAGTCCCTATGGAGCCTTTGTCGATGCCTCTTGTGTCGCAGAGATGTCCCAATTTGTATATCGAGTCTGTGCTACCTTTATTCAGTCACCATATGCTGTTATGCTCTTGTTTGAAGGAAGTTGAAGCCTGAATCAGCCATTCCTCAGTTCTCTTGACTTTGCATGTCGACCATTCTCGGTACAGTTATTGGTTCGTGCACCTTATGATCGAGTCCTTCCACATTATACAACTTTGCTGAGTACCTCGTGTTGGATGATGGGGGATGCCTAAATTCCCTCCTTCCAACGGATTTCATCCCATCGACTTCAGATCATTTATTCTGGGATTGGAATCTAGAGTCATTTTGAGTGCCTTGAGACTTGCAGTCATCAGTGGCAGGTCCTCTCGCCATCGACAGTTTTTGGGAATACATCAATGTCCCCTGATCGATGGATCCTCTCAAGTGTTCGACCTCAACACATTTATTCACACTTTTTAGTTTTCACTCTAGTACCTTGATTCCCATTTTCATCATCGGTGGGTGATCTCGCGTCTATTAATGGTATACATTAATGACCGGTAATCAGATGATGGACTACTATGTTCGACCTCGACACCTCTATTCACATAGTAGGACATGTACTCGTAGCGATTTGTGTAGAAGACTTTCAAAATTGGTGGCATCTCTTATATGCTACCTCCTTGATCGTGCCAGTGTTCATGAGATTTCAGCTCTCGTGACTTGATTCTAGTATATGTCAGATATTTCCAGCCACTATGGAGATCTTGATCTGTTATATAGCTTTAGCCATTATGGAGATCATGGTCCTTTGTATATCTTCATCATGGAGATTCTGATCTATGTATATTGTACATGGCGATGACCACTTATGTGATATCTTGTATCATGCCTATTCATGGCCATTGTACTCTTATGTATCCAGGACTTCTATATGTATTTGTAGTTATGTGCAGAGTTGTATTATTGTACTATGCTGATTGGGTAGCTGGTCTTCCATTTGGGATCCTTCATCACTTCACTTCTGGGATGGACTTATAATGTATTTCGGCCATCGTATGACCCCTCTGACCTCACACATTAGGGGGTATCTGTTATAGATGATTTCACCACTCTAGGTGAATCACACTTTGTATGGCCTTTTCCTGTCCCGCTGTAGACTCCTTAGACCCCATGTACCATTTTTTGTCCTTTGATGTTTCCTTGACCATCCCTAAAAACATGTCAAAAATGATACACATGACTTTTAAACTTATAAGCGCGTATATACGTGGGTTTGACCACTAAAACCACGTACATTGGGATGTGTACAAAATCCAAATCCTTTTGGACTTTTCCTTGACATGGATCCGACTCACTTGACTCCTGGCCTTCCCTATGCCTTGAGATCGATCAGATTCGACCTTTCATTACCCCTTTGAAAAGCTATATAAGGAACCCCTTGGTACATTGAAGGCACAAGAGAGAATTGAGAGCAAAGAAACTATAGTCCATTGTTGCCGGAACTTATGCTTGAGTCTGCATCCCTTTGTCCCTTGGAGCACTTTTGTGTTCTTCCCAATCTTGCTTTTTTCTTGTGAGCTTGCTATCTAGAGATGGAGGATTGAAGTGGTGGAGGCCCAAGTGGGGGATTCAGTTTCTCTGGTTCATAGACGTGCCGACAGAGGTTGTATCTTGTAATCTCTAATTTATATTAATAGAAATATCTTTTCCTGTCCAATAATGTGTGTTTGAATGAATATTTTATCCATTGGATTATGTCAAATGCTTATACATTATTGATTATATATGCTAGAATAGATCTAACACCATGATATATAGAATGCTTGTATTGTTTACTTGTTGTTGAGGAAGTAATCTATCAATTCAAGCTGAAGTTGGAAAGCTCAACGGGAATCTACTTCAACCATCCGGAATAAGGTACGAGGTCTGATCCTTTAGTGTTAGACATTTAATTTCTATTGGATATTGGAAAGGATTGATTTCTGGAGTCAAGCTCTCTGTTGTGGTACCCCAAGCCATAGGAATTTTTCTCCATAACAAGTATAATACATATTCTCTCCAAATCTTATTTCTAGCAACTGTCGACATTGAGGCCATTCTGAAATAGATTGCTTATGACCAACCCACGACTTGGCGGGCGTAGCATTCAATGCACATCCAGTACTAGAAATCATTGAGGTTCCAATAGTTTTTCTTCAAACTCTGTAAGAAATGTATCCAAGTTAGGAAATCCTTCATATGTAGGAGGATCACATACCTGAGTACCTGCCCATTGCACATATTTCATGATTCTTGCACACTTTTGCATCGACACCTCATGTAGTTGAATATTCCATTTCTCTAGGGCTTCTCCTAAGTTTGACATATAGGAGTGTTGGCCAGGAAATGTGACCTATGGGGTTTTGTGGCCAACTACTAAAAAACAGTCCACACAGTTGACTTACTGCAATCTTGTATGTGTTTGGTATAACTGTTTTCACAGGTTAAAGGCCCTACTGTATGTAAAATATGCTCTCAAGGTAGAGAGTCTCTTGGGGTGTAGATGGTAATTTCTGCTTAATCAAATCTTCGCTCAAATCAAAGATCTAATTAAAATGACTAACTAATGCTAACAAATACCTTAAGCTAAAACAGAAAATAATAGTAGCTCCTAATCCTGCTCTATAATGACCTAAGATGCAATATAACTATCCCAAATTCGGAGCTGGAATTAATAATATGATAACACATTTTATTTAAAAATTTGGTCTATGATCCTGCAATGTTAGGAAAACCTACTCTCAGCAGAGACAGATCTAAATCAACTTACAATAAAATAACAATTTTATCATAAATTAATTTGAAAATGAAATAAAACTCATAATCGAAATAATATTAACACAATATTGAAACATGAAAAATACACTCAGGTACTAACGCTGAAATGAATAAAGTTCAACTCACACAGTCAGTACTTTGTATAAAACCATATCATTATCAATTGAAGAAAAGAAACATGAAGAAGCTCATTTACTTTTCCACATGACAACTAATCATTCATACTTCAACACTAAGTACTTTGTTCAGAATCCATTAACAAAAGTGTTTTCACATATAATATAAAGATACATACATATGGAAAGGAAAGTCAACACAGGAAAAACAACATCAAGATAGCATGATATAAATGATAGACTTAGCTAATGTCTTTAGTATTTCTGTAAAACATAGTAATCCTTAGAAATAGTTCTAAAGGAACACAAATATACAGAATAATATTAAGTTTTGTATTATATTTGTTCATCACAAGTTCTAGGATTCCAACCCCTTGCTTTAGTTCAGAATTT
Source organism: Pseudotsuga menziesii (assembly GCA_001517045.1). Taxonomy (NCBI): domain Eukaryota; kingdom Viridiplantae; phylum Streptophyta; class Pinopsida; order Pinales; family Pinaceae; genus Pseudotsuga; species Pseudotsuga menziesii. The sequence goes on along the minus strand of LPNX010525120.1, from coordinate 32,120 downwards.
GCTTATAAAGGAAATCAAAAGACTACAACTGACTAACTAGAAATCCTATTCCTCAAGAAAAATCCCAATCGTATCCAAATATGGTTCAATCATGACCAGAATCAGAGGCACGTTGTTACAAAATCATCCAGATAGAAAGATACGCCAAGAGGTTAACTTACTGGAGAAAATCCAGCGTTATACTCTCCAAATCATAGTAATACCATATTGGATAATCCATGCCAACAGAAGCTTAGAAATAGGAACTAAGTAATCACTAAGCATCAAATCAGTTGTAAATCTGGAACATTCTTCATTGAGTAGCCATGTACAGTCAAAAGACACGAATGTAGATCAGCATCTAGTGTTATCCCAACAGTTTCTTTGACACCTATAAATATTAACAAAAAGTTGTTTAGCAAAATTTAATGATGATCAATTAAGCATGAGCGAGATATCTGTAGAATTTTAATTCTGTAGATATCTCAATTTAATCATTTAGACCGTGAATTGAAAACCAAAACTGACGAACCCAAAATATCACTAACCTTTAAGGATCTATCCAAAATCCTCTGTAGGCATAATGTAAGATACAAAAGGAAAAATTTAGAAGTCACTGGAAAAACAAAATATCATGTTTTTAAGGCCGACTCGACTGAGAATCGAATAGGTACACTTCTCCTAGCTTCATTCAGTTTAGCTCTGAACCTAACAGCCCTGGTCCTGTTAATATTATTCTGTCTTTTCAATCTTTGATTTTTTAACAAAAGCCTTTTAATCAGTTCTTTGCATTTCAACTTCTTTCCTCTTAACACATCCCATTTCTCAATCCAAGTGATCAATTCAGATTTTAAAGATGTAATTTCTTCTAGGGCAATTGTCTGTATAACTTGTGATTCTTTTAAATATGTTTGCAGGGAAGAAATCAATTGGGCATGAGGATTTGGATCAATTTGGTCCTTCGACTCTCTTTTCAAGTTTATTCGGGCTTCTTAAGTTAAGCAAGGCTTTATGTCAATTTCTTGGTCACCCTCATGATTCTCTTGCTGACTGTCAACAACCTTGTTTGCAGAGATAGAAACGTATTTAAGATCTAGCACATATGGGAATATGGGAGCTGGATGTGGTTGAATGTCTGAAGAGTCACTCACCTCAATAACTGAGATATCCCCAACACTCAAATTCCTCCTGGCAAGCAAGGCGGCTGTCATATTGCGTGTGTTTCTTCGTATAGCTAGATTGCTCATAGCATGGCTAGTCTGATCTTCAGGCTCTATTTCCTTCATATCAACCTATGCATGAGAAGAACTCTTATCTTGACAGGTTATGGGAATTGAGGGTTTCCTTACTCGACCTCGAGAATTATTTGCAGGAGTTTCAATACTAGTTTCCACCTCAATTTTTACATCATCAAGACTTAGGGTTTGGTCAGGCTGAAACCCTTCATCCCCCAAATCATCCTGAGAACTAGAGTCCTCGATTTCAAGCTCAGCTTCCTCATTGTTTACACACCTACGACGAACCCTAGTCCTCTGTTTGGGCCATTCCTCGTTAACCCCAAACCCATTTCGTACAAGGAAAGAATCCCAGGTCTTACCTAGTTCTCCCAACCGACTGGACACAAGAATTTTAATTAACCATGGTGGACTAAACTCCTATTTTTGTCCCCAACATTAGACTGATAAGTGGATGCCATTTTATGCAAATTGTTCAAAAATAAAAAGGGCATATTGACAGGGTACCCTTTAAATATCATCAACAGTCGAAGGTGATAAAATTGCGTTTGAGACAGCCTACCTTTGCAAGTTACATACCTGATGATTAGCTCCAGAAGAGCCCTCCATTTCTTCACTAATAACAGGGAGGGAAAGCCAGATTTGAACTTGGTTTGTCGATGAGCAGGGGTAAGAAACCCTTTCCACTGGTCACTCTTAATATGCTTTCCTTTATACCACTTCTCACCAGTTTGAGGCAAGCAAATAGCTTGAGAAATGAATTTCTCAGACAACTTAATTTCAATGTCTCCCACATGTGCACGAACCCCATCAAATGACTTTGCGAATGCCTTAGATACTGCCATATTAAAACCATAAAATTTCCAAAGGAACTCCAACCATCCAAACCTTGATACGAACTCTCGACACTCGGGAGTAGCATACAGATATTAGTCACCAATAAGTTTGAACCTAGACACTAGAGCAATGGCAGTAGATACACAAACCTATAGGGTTTTCGAAACACAAATTAAAAGATGCAATTGATTTATCAACAATATAGGCATTACCAGCAATACTCCGAAATTCCCTATTTTATCAAAACCCTGAAAACCTTCCTGTAAGTCCATCATAACGTGAATTGGCAGAGACAAGAGGTTTCAAAAACAACTTACCAAAACATAATGAGCTGTAGGAGAGTCACACAAGTGAGTTATTGCAAGTGATGTTTGCATGATTAAGGATTGACAGATAGCAACCGTCAAACGACACGACTACCAAAACCTTAGTTCCACCATTACTTCATCATTAATTGTGATTTCATAACGTGTTGATAATGGAGGTTAACTCATAATTTTTTAACACATGACTAAATAATTTCCAAAAACCTTAATCCTTCATTTATCGAATACAATCATAATAATGTGTTCACCCTAGCAT
>LPNX010525120.1:0-29392 GCA_001517045.1 Pseudotsuga menziesii | reverse complement strand
TAGGGTAAAGGTCAAAACTGATCAGAGAATAATTTGATAATGTGACCAAACCAATGTCAAAAACCTAGAAAGTGACTTTAGACCTTCATCACAAACTCTAATACTAACCTATTTTAGAAATATGAATTTGAAATAAGCGATGAGCATAGTATAGTAGGGTTCATGAAGGTCACATTAAATTCACCTTAAAACTTATGACAACTAAGACAAGATTAATAATTCAGAAGTGATGAAGCTTTACCAAATTTTCCATATGAATCAGACAATAATAGTTATCACATCATGCAGTAACTAGTTTGAATTAATAATTAATAAATTCATTTGATTTTAATCAAACATGAGTGATGAGTGGAAAAATAGGAGCTACTAATCTTCTGTAATTATAGTCCTCCTGATGATTGACAGAAATGAAGAGTTAAGATCATAAGAGTCGAATTTTTCTATTACTGATGTTCAACCCATACAAATCAATTAGTCAAGTAAGTTTCTGTCAGGAGTGCCGTAAGAATCAAAGATTCTTAGGGCCCTCCAAAGATATTCATGATGAGTTTTTTGGTCAAGACAAAAAGAACCAATATTGCTTGAAAATTATAAATCTTCAAATTACTTGTGTTAAAAAATTCTCTGAAGGGTGTTTCCTGCCAATAAGGAGCTAATACTTCGCCAAATAATATTACCATCAGTTGTTGGATTGACATAGTTATCCATTATAGAGGAAATATTATAAATATTATCCAAATATCCTTCTTTTCCTTCACTGTTCACTTGCTCGACATATCTATGGCCTTCCAAAGGAGCAACTGGAGTGACCACTCGTAACTCAGTATCTTCAAATGACAATATTATATTTTTTAAATTGATGGTTGTTTTATTGTCAATATCCTAGTCGATCCCCAGGAGTGCAGGATACAGATTCATATCATTGACAATGTTAATGACTTCAAAATATGCATAGGTTTGGATTCCTTCCACTTCGATAGGAACCTGTGTCAGTCAACCAATAGGAAATATCTTCAACTAATTAGCTAAATGTTAATGAACATGAAACCATACAAGTCTCTAATTTCCCATGCTTTCCTAGGTTTTTCTTGTTGGAATATTAACATCTGACCCCTACTCTAGTAGTATCAAATGCATATCATAATCACCTATATAGGTATTCATTTTTAACTCGCGGCCAGTTTTCGGTATTTAACCAATGTTGTTAACTTTTTTCTCTGGTCACACACTTTGTTGAGTTTCTTAGACTAAGGCTATAATTATGCCACAAAATCCTTATCTTCTATAAGTTCTAAACAAATTTTAAAGAAATTATTCAGCTTGCTTACCTTCTCTGTTAGATTTCTTTGGAATAATTGTTTAAATCTTGAGGTATTTCTAGGATTGGTCCATGATCCAACACTAGGACAGTAGGATATGCCAATTCCTGATTTCTGTCGACAAACTCATTATATGCATTAAAGAAGACTCCCTTTTCTTTCTGCATGTCAAATTCCACTTTCTTTTATGTCGCCAGTTGAACTCTCGAACTTACACATGGTGTGTCTTGATATCCTCCAGTAACAACACCTCCTCTTGTTATGCCAACAATATTAGGTTCTCTAGGTTTAACATAAATCTTTTGAATATTTTGATTTTCATTTTGAGGTTGGTTCTGGTTTCCCATTTTTTTGACCTGCCATTTAGCAATCAGTTGTAGAGACTCCTCGATAGTATGGTCAAATTATTTACAATATGAACACGTCATTGTGGCATTAATACATTCTTTGGAAAAATTTCTCGACTGTCCACAATTATAACAAATAACTTGGCCCCTTATGTGACCAAATCCTCCTCCTCATCCCTGGTCTCCAAAAGGACCACGCTCCCCTTGGTTGAAGGTATTCTTCTTGAGCTCGCTCGACTTGTATTTGTTTGTCATTCTTGATTGAATATATATCGGCCATTTTTTCTTATAGGAATTGGTATGCTCTACAATATTTCTCATCTTTACCCACATATCGACAAAATTAACAGTATAAGTTGGTAGGTTCACTTACTATATTTTGTAAATACAAGCATTCCTCCAACCGATGACCTCTAGTCTAGAAAATATTAAACCAAGGAATTCCTTATGAATTTATCAGGTTTGACGCTGCTGATGCAAGATAATTAAAGAAAAATGGACATGAATATTTATGATGGCCTTTAGTTATACATATTGTACATCAAAATGATTCTTGAAATTCTTTTCCTTTCTTGATATCTTGTAATTGCAACGTTAGATTGGAAATATGCGATTGTATTTGCATCATTCTCGTGCCGGGTTCTCCAACCGATGAAGCTTCCAATTTCATAGAAAGCTCAAGAGCTTTGCTTTGGGATACAATCTTCTATTGCATCAAGGGAACATGAATATGCAGTAGCATTGCCACAATAAACCATTCTTTATGTTGAATATCCGACATATGGAAACTCACCTTAGCCATCATAGTCTTTAATATTTGATCAAAGTCCCAAACATACTAAGTGAACAAATTTTTAATTTATTTTAATTTTGTGATACATTGCAAATCAAAATTAGGTTTCTTGAATTCTTTGATCAGTCTAATATGGATCTGATCCAATGACTTCTGATGAACCCCTGCGGGAACCACAAAATACTACAAATACCATTCAATAGCTTGACCCCTAAAGGTTGTGATCAACTGAGCTCTTTTTATAACATGATCTTTGACCTATTACACTGTCCAAATATATTCACATAGGAACCAATGTTGCTCAGGGTCTTCCAACCCTTTCCCATTAAATATATGTAACTTTATTTCACTCCTCGACATTCTATTTACTTGGGGTATTGCTGAATTTGAATTAAATTCCCACTAGTAGGAACTCCTTGACTACTATATTGACTATTAATGTTACTATGATTTACAAAACCACACTTCAAAGCACTTTTAGGTCTTACCTCAACTGCCAAAAATGTACGCAGGGTCGTGGTATGCCATAGTCTTAGTTTGGATCTGGTGTTTCCTCTCCTTATTCAAAGATAAGACAATATTCTTCCTCTTTATCACAAGATTATTCGTTGAGGTGTGGTTCCAACTCATAGCCCATCCCTTTGGTTGTGATGAAAATTCCTCTTCTTGTTGTAGTCCTTCTTCTCTTACCCGGCCAAAATCTCCGTCCACTCCTTCGGCGGCCATCCTCTTGCTCATTCTCACTATCGACAGAGAAAATCTCATCTCACTCTTGCAACATCACCCAGGTCCTCCACACACAATTATTTACTCATCGGAATCCATCTCCAGGATCCCTTTCTCAGAGACCAGCATCTTTATCCACATCTTTAAATATTTCAAGTAAGAATGCCGAGGTTCTTAGAAGAAATTTATTTCTATCTCATTGTATAATCTTATCGTGTTGATTTCAATATCAATAATATATCCCTCCAATATGTTATCAACCCAAAATTCAACATCCCTAGATAAAGGATTACTGACTCTTTCCAACCATTGGATTAGGTGAGGAGTCCACTCAGTGGGTTCTCCACCTTGAAATTGTTTCCTCTGAATCGCTAGCTTCGAAAACTATTCATGCAGTGGAATGGGAAATTTATTGAAGAAAATTTCGTGAATATATGAGTAAATATATATTTCTAACCATTATGGTGTATTTAGTCCCGATCCTTCACTTTCTTCCTCTGCAAACTCTCTTTCTATGTAATCCAAACAATCTTGAATCTATGGTTTCGTCAGGTACCAAAACATGTCCCTTTCACAATGGTTCGGGTCCCAAATAAAACCATTTGTTGGCATTGAATCAATTGACCTAGGTTCATATTTCCCTACCCATCCAACAAAACCCAAGATATCGACTCGACAAAGTGTAACTCTGTCGACAACACCTATGACGCAAGTGAGGTCTCACCTGAAATATCTATGGCGGTTGCCAAAACCAGGTTTCTGTAGTTATGAAAGGGGATTTATTCATGGCAACACTAACAAGTTATTTGAACGAAATGGAGGCATGGATTACCAGTGACACAAACATAATAAGAAAGCACACCGATCCATCAACACATTCACAACATATAAAATGTATAGATTAATGCATATCTCCCATCAATATTATTGACCTTTCACAATATTAGATCGATATAAGTGTGACAAGTTCATAAATATTCAAACACAAGATACACATGCATCAAAGACACATATATTTAACATGGAAACCCATACGGGAAAAAACCACCAAAACGCTCTTCATCTGGCATGAGTAATATTTGGAACGCTTTTGGTATGTGCACATAGCTTATATACTTCTCTCAGAATATTCTTTACAATGGATGAGTTTTCTCTGTCTTTCTCATACTCTCATGGTTTCTTTATTCTTTCTTATTTTCCATCGAGATCTCAAGTTGGGAAGGTCATCCGCACACAACTCATGGATCGACCATACCACTTTCTCTCTTTTTTGATCGAATCAATGAATACCTACATATCACGCTCATTGGGATTTAACAATCATCCAAAACATCAAGAGTTGAATGTCATAAAGTTTTAAAGTCATCAGAAACCCCTCCACACTCAGCATGGATCGATCCTATATGTTGGGCTAGGGAAAGTGCACAAGGAAGAATATGAAACATAGGAAAAGGAGGAAAATTTCACATGCCATAGGGTAAAAGAAGGTCAAGAAGGAAGAAAATGAACTAGCACAAGAAAGATAAAACATGCACACAATGGAGAAAGGCAGGATAAGGATAGAAAGGAAGTGCAGAGTAGAGGAAGCTTCGAAAGGGTTGGTGCGAGGGGGAAAATCACATCTAGAGTCGGTGGAAGAGGCAGGTAGAAGAGTTAAAGTTGTACAAACGAAAGTCAAGGAAGACTACAGAAGGATGAACCAACAGAATATGGAAGGACAGCTTTGCAACTAGTTATGACTTGTACAGATGAGCCGAAAGACGTCTCCACGACTAGTTAAGGCCGTGGTTAATGCATTACAGGAATTTTGTGGCTAGGTATGGACCGAAATTTAATGTAGAAGAGATATTTTGTAGCTACTGGAGTCTGTAATAACTAATTTGTAGTTTTTTGACCCTGTGTGTTCTTGTAAATGCTATAAATAGAAGTAACCCGCTCTGTCTAAGGGTTAGATTCGGCAAGCTAGATTGTAAGAGAGTTAGAAGCAATAAGGTTGATTTAGAGGAGAGTCTAGTAGAAGTAGAAGGCTATTGAGCTGTGGATCTTGTAGCTGTGTGGACAGACAACTAGTGAAATAAAAGAGTCGATCTAGGATGTGTGTGGATCAGTAGGAGTAAATAGAGAATAAATGAGAGAGCATGAGAGCAAGAAGAGATTGAGTCAGATATACATATCTTAATATCAATCTGTAGGTTGCAGACTGCAAGGTGCTATACACATTTCTCATGCCAGATGAAGAGCACCTTGGTGGTTTTTCCCAGATGGGTTTCCACATTATTTCCTATGTCACGTGGATGAATGCTGTTGCATGGTGAATATTTATGCGAATGTTTGTTTACCTTGCATTATTACAGGTATAATTGTTGTTGAATGTATGTCGCAGTAAGAACAATGAATGAATGAATGTTTAAATCATTGTTGGAATATTATGTATGATTTCATGGTTAAGCTATTAAGTTAAAATATAAGTTGTGCAATGACTGTCAAGTATAAGGAATCGACTGCGTTGCACCTTTGCGCCAGTCACAGAGTTGTGAGGAAAAGGTCATGTCGCGCACAAGTTGCGGCAGATCATTGTGCTTCTTTTGTATAGTAAAAGATTCCATCCCACCATCTTTGTCAAGTGCTTTGGATGCGCACCAAGGGACTATAATCCCTCTTCAACTGTGAAAACATGGTTCTAGCAGTTACACATTAAGAAATCTTGGGTGAGACTGCGCCTGCCTCGCGGGCGTTGCCAACTGAACTTGCTATGTCGAGCTGATCTCTTTGGGTGTCTTGTTGGTATTGTGTTGTTGTTGAACCACAGGTCGAGAAAAGAAAGAGAAAGAGAAAAAAAATGGTTCTGTTGTCGAGATATTTAACCATTTTAGTCGAGGGAAATGTTGTGGCATCCAACAAAGAATGAGATAGAGGATTGGATGGATTCTAAGATGCTAACATTCTCGTAAGAAGAGAGCACATGATCTCAGTTGAGCACAAAAAAACTGGGTAGACCAGTACATATACATTGGTATTCACGAGATATTCTTTGTAGAGTTTCCCATTGTGTTGCACTAGTGGCTGTCAATATTGGAAAGAAGGAAAACAAATTTCCAGAGAATAGAAGCAGTCGAGTGGAGTGATCAGTTGGTTCGTGAGATAACCAGTGTAAGTAACACCATCTCTAGAGATGTTGATTTTTGGGTTAACAATATTTTGCAAGGATACATTACTGAGTTTGCAGTAGAGGCTATAACCTCATATAGTGAGGCTGAAATGAAAATTTTCCAAGGACGCCAGAGAAGATAATTGTTATCTATCAATACATGGATCAAGATGCTCGTTTATGAGAAAGGTATCTTACATATTGAGTAGTTGCATCACATACCCAGGAGGAAGGCTATGTCGTAGACGACCTATCAACAAAATGGGAAATGGTGAGTTAAGATGTTCCCAGAAAGTACAAAACCTGAACTAGAGACTGGATTCCTAAGGAGTGGAAGGAGATTCAGATTTGGGAAAAAAAGAAAGACAAAGGAAGGTCGATGAACCCATAGTTTGTTCGAAGAAAGTGAGCATGAAATTCAAACGCAGGTAGATGAAGGGTCTTGTGATGAAGAGGAGGACTATAGCCTGATTTTGGAAGGAGTGGAAGACTCTGAAGTGTCTGTCGAGACACCAAGGTCAGGATGCAACTACATCACACCAAGAGTATCACCAGAGGTAAGGTTTAGAGCCTCATCTCCTGAAATATTTTTTAACACTAATAGTGCTAGTACTACGACTAGTGCGCAGGACAATACACCTCCATTAAATCATTCATCAGATAACCTCGACACCAACTCAATGGCCGGGAATGATATTCGGATACCCACATTCAATGGTAATGGAGCAGAATATCCAGAGAAGCATTGGTTCATCTATGAATCTGTTTGGATGGTTTGTTTAGTTCATAACGTGGACATAAAATAAAGTGCAGATGATCACGACTCTAAGGGGTCATGCACTGGACCTTTTTATGAAGTTCTACATGGTACCGTGAAAAGCACCATAGAAGACCCTTGAAGAAATATGAGCCGCAATGAGCTCTCATTTCAGAAAAACTAAATCTGAGTCTCAATGTATCATTGAGATGAAGGAAATTAAACAAGAATTGGCAGAGTTAGTAGGGGACTTTGACCAATGGTTTAAAACTTTGATGGCCAAAGTAAGATTCCAAATGTTGGATGTTCAACATAAAGAGTGGTTTATTGCTGTGCTATTACCACACATCTGAGGCCCATTAATGCAACAAAATATTGAGTCGCAGACAGAAGCACTAGAATTGGAAATGAAGCTAGAAGCCTCACCAATTGGCATTGATGCCGTAGGAATGGTACAGATTCAGTCGCAACTGGCTAATATGATGATATAGTTGTAGGACATCAAGAAGGGTAAGGAATCCCACAAAGAATTATGGTGCATGAAATATAGAACAGATGGACACACTAAGGATAATTGTCCGACCTTGATGAATTATGTCTCATCCAGGGTGGCAAACCCATTGAGTGCCCATGGACTACCCTGGTGCCACATATGCCGGACAAGAGGACATCACAATGAGGACTGTGTATACTTAAAAAAGATTGTAAGAACTCTAGCAAACCTATTCTGTAATTTTTGCAAGTCAGTACGGCATGAAGAGAAGGATTGCATAGCATACCAACTCTTGAAGGAAAAGAAGGTCGACACATACTTGATGAAGAACAATGGGAAGAATCAGGATGAACCGGTGCAAGAATCATACCAGCCTGCACAATTATTTCCCAATCAATATCAGAACCATTATCAGCATCAATATGCACCACAACAACCATACACGTAGCAGAATCACTATCAGCCTCAATATCAACAAAATAAGTACCCCTCGCAGCAACCACACCCTCAAGGAAGGGGTGGTGGAAACTTAGGAGGCAGAGGAGGAGGATTTGGTAGAGGAAGAGGTCATGTTACATTCTATAACTGTGAAAAATCAGGTCACTATTCCAGAGATTTACTAGAACCTACAAAGACATGTTCATATTGTAAAGGACAAGACCATAATGTGGAGCAATGTCCTTAATTGATTGCAAAGTGGAAAGCAAGGACCATCACAGGTCCTACCCCTGCACAGAATCTGAGCCCAAATTCAAATCCTAACTTTAATGTCCAGATGATTGTCACTAAGCCAAGAGAGCCGAGCATTGCTGCCATAATGCAAGGAGCTGCTGTGACTAGAGCTATTCTAGATACACCACAAGAACAACTGCAGTGATAGGTACGGCCCGCAACGTAGAAGAAGGAGCCATTTGACATCCAAAAATAGAAGCAATTATTCCTGGACATGTGACATAAGTTTATGAATCTAGAAGAACCGTCGACATCAGAAGAAGTCAGGGAGATGCCTGAACAATTTCAACAGATATTTCATAGGAATGCTCCACAAAAGGTTAGTAAGCTCAAGTCATTTCTATCAAGTTTTTTAGAATTACTACATGACAAAGATGCTATTATAGAACTATAAGCACTGATAGAAGAAACACCTGTAGAGCCGCAGCCTAAAAATAAAGTTAACAGGTCAGAAAGAAATTCAAAACTGGGCGCGAGTTAAGAATGACTCTGTAGATAGGGTATTATGACATGGATTATATCATTTTAGAGCTACATTCTAATGTCAATATTTTGACATGACAAACTTGGGAAAGTATGGGCAAGCTGCACCTGGACTGGTCTCCTATCCAGCTGTGACTTGCAAATCAGTTGAAGGTCCTACCAATTGGTAGATTGAGTCATGTCCCTGTCGACATTGAGGGGTTGCGCACATTTGCATATTTTGAAGTTATTAACATTGTTGATGGCATGAATCCATATCCCTTGCTACTAGAAATAGATTGGTCCAAAGATAATTAGACCATTATTAACTTCAAGAAAAGGATCCTCTCATTCGAGGATAATGAGATGAGGGCAGTGTCTCCCATTGATCCATTGGAAGGAAAAAGATATGTCAAGCCTGTCTATAATGAGGGACAGGGTGACTATCTTGACTAGATCTACAATGTCACTGGCATGCAAGAATATTATATCAATCTGAGAGAGGATGGAAACCTGAGCTGGAAGAGTGCTAGTTCCTGCACATCCGACTCAGGGGAGGGGTTGGAGAACTGTAAAAACCAGTTACATGAGGTCTCTATGAGGAGGTACGCAAGAATTACAAGGTTTGTGCGATGGGTGAAGAATGAGTTAAGAGAGTTTCCTACCTATGAGGGTTTAAATAACCTTGTGACCTTCCTAACTGAGTTTGAAGGCCATGTAATAGATTCGCAATGCTTTTCTGTGTTAGACCATGTACTGAAGGCTATACCCTTTAGATTGTGGCATACACACAAGCAATTCATAACAGAATGGCCACAATGCAGAAGGTTGATGGAAGTCATATTCAGCGAAGAAGTCACCACCGTGAGCCACAAGTATACAGGATTGTCAAGCCCCGTCGAGCACATAAATCAGTGTCGCAACATATTTGCAAAATACCCACAACAGGAATGGGTCCATCATTTCATTCACACATTGGAAATTACACCTAGAAGCTGGTACACATCTATGGAGTTGTGACAATGTACTCAGGATTGGGAAGAGGTAGACAAATAGTTCGCACACACATTTGAGTTTATTGATGAGCAACCTCCTATTGATGTTGCACTTCAAGTAATCAAAGGAAAGATATTTTCTCAAGTCCCTGTTGAGGTGGAAAATTCCCACCAATGCAGTGTGACCATCCAAAAATGGATGGCTTGTTACAATATGACTGGAGATCTAGATGATGACCTGATTAAAATCAACATACCATAGTTAGAGGGTACATGCGTAGTGGAAGGAAGTGGCATTTCTAGCAACCAGTTCCTACAACCACTGAAAATCAAGAAAGTAAACATTAGATCACCACACAACCCAAATTTCGCCAATATAAGAGATTATTGGGATGAAGAGATAGTCGTGAAGATCACAGACTTATTGAATGAATATCAGGACCTATTCCCTACAAAATTATCAAAGATGAAGGGCATAGTAGGAGATCTAGGGGAGATGAAAACACCCCTGCAACTAGATGCTAAACCCAGTAAGCAATGACCCTATAGGTTGAATCGAAGGTATAAGGAAAAGGTAAAAGCAGAATTGGATCGCATGCTCGATGTAGGAATCATTGAACCTATTGAGGAATCAGAGTGGATCATCCTTATAGCGATCCAATATAAGAAAACAACAGTCAAAGTTAGGATATGTGTTGACCTAACAAAGTTGAATGATGCATGCTTGCATGATCCCTTCCCAACACCATTTACAAATGAAGTACTTGAAAGTGTCGGAATAAAAGAGATATATTCATTCATCGATGGCTTCTTTGGCTATCATCGAGTTAGAATTGCAAAGGAGGATCACCAAAAAACAACCTTCGTCACAGAATGGGGATGCTACCAGTATACGGTAATGACCTTTGGACTAAAAAATGCACCTACTATTTTCTCTAGAATAGTAGTTTTGACTTTTAAATATTTCATACATAAATTTATTGAGGTCTACTTCGATGATTGGACTGTGTTTGGTCTAGTAAGAGACCATATTGAGAGTCTGCACATGATGCTGGGCCACTGTTGCCAGTATCAAATAGTGCTCAATTCCAAGAAATGTATTTTTTGTGCACCATTTGGTGTTCTATTGGGTCACATCGTGTGTCGCGATGGTATTTTGGTCGACCCAGCAAAATTTGGGATTATTCTTAACTTACCACCACCTATATCAATCACGCAACTCAGATCAATGCTAGGACATATGAGCTACTACAGTAATTTCATAAGAGGGTATGCATAGATCACTGCACCGATGGAGAAATTGTTAAAAAAAGATGCAAAGTTTCAGTGGACACCAGCTTTCCAGGAAAGCTTGGAAAAATTGGCCACTACGCCAATACTTGCATTCTCGGACTGGAAAAAGGAATTCCATGTGCATGTCGATGTGTATTCTGCCATGCTCGACATTGCCTTGACACAACTAGGCGAGGGTGCGCTTGACCACCTTAATAGTTTTGCTTGCAGAAAACTATCGAAGAAAGAAAAGAACTACACAACGATAGAAAGAGAAGGCCTTGCTATGGTCTATGTGCTCCAAAAGTTTAGACACTATTTTTTGGGTGGAAATTTCTAGATGTACATTAATCATTTAGCACCGAAATACTTATTCAACAAGCCAGTGTTGGGGGGGAAGATCTGTCGATCGATTCTCCTGTTTCAATAATTTGATTTTGAGGTCATTGTTAAACTTGGTCGACTGAATGTTGGGCCAGACCATCTGTCACAGATAGAAAGTGGTGAAGAACCAACCATCCTGGAAGATAACTTGCCCGATGTGCAACTATTTGTGGTCACTATGATGGAAGATCAGAACTAGGAATTTAACGCTATCATCCACTTTCTAAGTATAGGCTATGCACCTCTAGGATTCTCTGTTAATCAGAAGAAACACTTAGTCGTTAGAGCTGCAAACTTCACATTGATTGCTGGACACCTCTATAAGTTGGGCGTAGATGAAATACTACACCATTGTGTTTTTTATTATGAACGACATTAGGCTATGAGCGAAGCACATGCTGGTGTCGCAGGAGGACACTACGTAGGAAAATCAACCATGAGAAAGATACTACAAGAAGGACTGTGGTGCCCAGCTATACACATGGATACCAAGAGACTCTACAGACATTGTGATATCTGCCAAAGAATAGGAAAACCATTGCGCTGTGATGAAATGCCACTTGCGCTGCATATATCCCTTCAAGCTTTTAACAAATGGGTTGTTGATTTTGTTGGACCGATTAGTCCACCAGGGAAAAATACTGGCACATGCTACATTATCACCATGAGAGACTATTTAACTAGATGGGATGAAGCTGCTTTTGTTAAATATTGCACTGCTGTGACTGCGATGAAGTTTTTGTTTGAAAATATGGTGACTAAATTTGGCTATCTGAAAATTCTACTAAGTGACCAAGGTACGCTTTTTCTTAACATAATGATTACTGATCTTACTATAGAGTTCCATATTCATCATAAGAATACAAAACCCTATCATCCTTAGGTGAATGGAACGATCGAAGCCTTTAACAAGATTCTGGAGAATGCATTGTCCAAGGTATGCAACGTGCATCGAGATGACTGGGATGAAAAAGTTTCAACTGTGCTATGGGCGTATCGCACAACTTTCAAATGACTGACGAGGCACACCCCATTTAGGCTGGTATATGGACAGAAAGCTATTGTGCCAATGGATTACATTGTGCCAAGCCTATGTATTGCTGCACTAATGGAGATGCTATTGAACAGAGGTTATCCCAGCCTGTTCAGATGGAAGAGAAACGCTTCGTCATAGTATTTCATCAGATGGTCGAAGCAAAGGTAGAAAGAATGGCATGATCTCCATATCTGGATTAAGCCATTCAAAGTCAGAGGACTTGTGGTGCTGTATGACATCCGTTTTTCAAAAAACCTAGGCAAGCTAAAGACGCATTGGCTAGGGCCATATGTGATCGTGCACATCATTGATGCGGGCACAGTAAAGATGCAAAGACTAGATGGAGCTTATGTTGCAGCAATGGTGAATGGTAGTCGCCTGAAACCTTACTATGATGGTTGCGACATACTTGGCTAAGGTCGCACTATCTAGAAAAAAAGAAGCAAGTGGGAACACAAAGAAACTATTCTACTGCACGTCTGCAGCAGAACCAACCAAAGAACAGGATAATGTGGGAATGACAGGCTGGCGACATTAAAGTGCAAAGATCCGACAAATATTGAGGTAGTTATGATAGCTAAGCATCATTAATTCAATGAGATACAAGGAGAAAGACGATGTTCTTTTTGGTCCCATCAGCCGTCCTCATCATAACTTCTATAGATGTGCTGACAGGTACAATGCAACACTCAAGTAGCCGAGATAATGAAGGAAGGTGTCGGTCAAGAAGCCCATGTGATCAATTAGACTTCTATCTCCCATTAGATGATGATTACAGGATGTGTAGGCGCCTATAATTATGAGGATTTTCCATCAAGCATTCTTTTACGCACATAAAAAGAACACGAGAAAACCAGAGCTGAGAGTTCACAGAGTTGAAGTCTGCAACAGAGTGAGAGTTGAAACCCATGGTAATAGAGATATCTAGTGCTAGTGAGATCTCCGATATGATTGTCACCTCGGGGTGTCCAATTGAATAGGAGATAGAATCATTTGAGGTTCAACAACTAGAATAAGAACCAGAACTCGACCCGATGGCGCGAACGAGAAAGCAGCCTGTTCCTGCAGCCACTCCGGCCCATATTCCACCCCTTGGTTTGGGCCTTGTGCCAAATCCTATTCAAAACCCACCATTTTCAGTTGCAAAACCACTCAGGGATCCCAAGCAGGCTAGGGAGAAAGCGCCTAGAGAGTCGTCCAGGTCAGGAATGTCAAGGAAACATAAGGCTAAGACTGTTGTATGATAACCCGGAGGATGAACTAATGGAGGAATAACTGATGGAGGAGGACTCACCACCCCATAGAGACCTGAATGATGAGAGGGAAGAAGAAAACTTTCCACACTATGTCCGGTCAAGGAGAGCCGATGCAGAGGAAGTGTCGCTTCCCAAGAAAGTGCACACATTTTTAGTAACACTCCGAATCCCTAATAACATACCCCTGCTGATGGACATAATGCCAAAAATCACCAGGTTGGAATTCAAAGATGTTGAGACTCACCAACATCTGAGCTTGGAAAGAAAGAACTGCATGGTTATGACTCAAGCCAGGTCGACTGAACCCTAGGTCCTAGTATCGATGAAGTGGGCTAGTGGTGCCGACTGTGCAGGATTGTTGAACTTGTTGTTCATGCCGCATTTCAGCCCCATCCTATAGGCCAATACGTATGTTGAACAACTCCGGGTCTGTTTCCAAAGAGGATTCCTTTGGCTCAATCGACCCTACCTGATCGACGTCAAGCTTATCTCATCAATAACTGGTATGTCGAAGACAAGAGATGACCATGCACCATATTTGTGCCAGAAAAGGGACACCACCAAGATGAAACAGAAGTATAAGCTTTAATTCATGGGTATGGGATTTCTAATTGCCCCTATCAAAGATAAAATAGTATGGTTCACTGCAAGGATCCTGTCTTGCAAGCCGTTGCACAAGATGAGGGAAATTGAATGCATCGTCGGAGCGGTAGAGCTTGCAGAGCAATGTGCAACAAGTGTGACTTTCAACTAGTCGTAGTTCCTGCTGAATGAACTAATAGATGATGCTACGTAGGCATAGGAGGAACCTAAGGCCAAATTTCACTACTCATGTCTGCTCATCTTGATCTCATTCATTCTGTGTTCCAACCCACCAGACTACGAACCAATGGATGTCCCAGTACTATTCCTTGCCGTAAAGTATCAGAACCTATGGGAAGATAAGAAAAACAAGATCCACCACATAGATAATAACATCAAGTTTTTTTTGCATGCAGAGGCACTACGTGATGTTATCAAATGATCCCACAAAGTACGAGCTATGATGGTGCACAGATACATGACCTTCATAAATTTCGAGGAAGGTGCACATAACACTATTTTGGAGCTGAAGAACAAACCGGCCAAGCAAGCACACTAGGAAGGATTCATGATCACTAATGATGATGTGGACGTAATTGTAAGGAGTGACCTGATGAATGGCATGGCCCAGTAGCAGAGCCAATGGGAGAAGGAAAAAACTAGGAAGACCCACCAGTTAACCAAGGAAATGATGGAGGCGATGATCATGACAATCAGTCACCTGACGGGGAAGGTGCAGGAGAATATGATGATGGTGGTGATGGTGGCTTCGATCGAGGTGATGGAGAGAAGACACCTACTGATGAGGACATCCACAACTGCTAGCAAGAACAACAAAAGCAATGTGGTCCACAACAAAAAAAGAGAAAATCTATCAAAATGGATAACATGAACACATTGACTGAGGAGTATATTCACACGCTAGCAAATGCTGTAGCTGAGGTCACCAAGAACAACCTCAAGGTTCTAAATACGTAGCAAGCAAATGTGGCTGGTCAAGTGGTAGAGCACCTCAATAAGCTCACAAAGGCCATTAACGAGGTCAAAGCCACTGTCGAGGCTGGAACATATGGCATGGATCCCAATGTCCCATTAGTCACATCAGAGCTGGCACCACCAATCAAGGTAAAACTCCAGGCATGCGTAATGTAGACAAGGACGCTTGAGTTTGATGCAGCCATCCATGGGTTTGAGACCCTGCACATATACTTCTATAAACTGAGCTTGAATGAAGTCTACGAGCTACAATAGGAAGCTGCGATTGAGATACGGCTTCGGGACAATGTTGTTGCATATCAGGAAACGAAGCAACAAAGGAAGGCCCAGCAGTGCAAAATAATCCTTAGATAAAAAGAGCAAGAAATTGAGGCACGTGAGCAGAGTCGGGTTTACGCTTGTCGAAGCCATCAAGGAAGCTGTTGCCGAGTGCCATTTGGAAGAATGCCAAGAAGATATAGATATGGCCGCTAAGATAGCAAGGTTGTTGTGGATTGTGGTATACCTTAGAAAATAGGTTGAGGATTTGCAAGTGAGGAAGATACCAAGAACCCCTCTTGAGGTTCTTGAGGAAAGCAACAAAGAAGCGTCTGAGGCTGTTGGGAAGATAAGCGAAGGATAAAAACTATGCACAAAGGAAGTTGAATCCATTTCCACGACATGGGAAGCGTTTTTGGAGGATGATACTAGAGAAAATATCAAGGAATATGCGCAACAAGCTGATCAAAAAATCACTGCAGAAAAAGCAGAGATGAGAAAGCTCCCACCAAAGGAGAAGGTTACAAATATTATTGAGATCAAATAGCTCCAATAGGAAGCTCAAGCTCTTTGCGACCGATAAAGGACTAGGAATGATGAAGTGGCAGTACACCAGTCAGAAGCAACATGTGTAACAGGGCTTATTCAGCATGTGCAATAGAAGCTTCAGCATATCACATAGTCACTAGAAGCAGGACCGTTGGAACACATCAGTTCTGACCGTGTGGAGTAGTTGCAAAAGCAAGTCGAGGAGGTCAACGCGGATGTTTCTTGGGTGCAACAAAATTTTCAAGAGTTTCAAGACAAGGTTAGTCCTGTGGCGCAGCCTGTTCCAGAGACATAAGTTTTGGCAGAAATATGAAGTTTTGCAGCATGGATTTTTACGGGGACATCCCTTTTTTCTTAGTGGTTCGGGACGAGCCACATGTGAGTGTTGGGGGCCTGTTGGGCCAGGAAAAATGCAAAAGGAAGAATCTGACGCGCAAGAAAAGGAGGAAAAGTGTGTGCGCGATAGGGTAAAAGCAGGCCGAGAAGGAAACAAATGAACTAGCGCAAGAAAGATAAAACATGTGAGTGACGGAGAAAGGAAGGATAAGGATAGAAAGGAAGCGTAGAACAGAGGAAGCTGTGACATGGTCGGTGCGAGTGGGAAAATTACTTCCAGAGTTGGTGGAAGAGGCAAGTAGAAGAGTTAAAGCTGGACAGAAAAAAATCAAATAAAAATGTAGAAGGACAAACCAACGGAAGATGAAAGGATAGTTTTGCGGCTAGTTATGACTAGTATAAATGAGCTGAAAGATGTTTCAGTGTCTAGTTAAGGCAGTGGTTAATGCATTACAGGACTTTCATGGCTAGGTATGGGCCGACATTTAATGTAGAAGAGATATTTTGTAGCTACTTGAGTATGTAATAACTGAGTTGTACTCAGTCGACCCTATGTGGTCTTGTAAATGCTATAAATAGAACAAAATCACTTTGTTGAAGGGTTAGATTCAGAAAGCTAGATTGTTAGAGAGTTAGAAGTAGTAAGGTTGACTCAGAGGAGATTCTGGTAGAAGTAGAAGGCTATTGAGCCTCATATCTTGCAGCTGTGTGCACAGACCACTAGTAAAATAGAATAGTCGATCTAGGATGTGTGCGGATTAGTAGGAGTAGATAGAGAATAAACTAGAGAGCATGAGAGCAAGAAGAGATTGAGTTAGATAGACATATCTTAATATCAGTCTGCAGGTCACAGACTACAAAGTGATATACACATTTATCACGGTGGATGAAGAGCACCTTGGTGGTTTTTCCAAGACAGGTTTCCACGTTATTTCTTGTGTCACGTGGATGAATGTTGTTGCATGGTGAATGTTTATGTGAATGATTTTTTACCTTGCATTATTACAGTTACAGTTGTTGTTGAATGTATGTTGCTGTAAGAACAATGAATGAATGAATGTTTAAAGCATTGTTGGAATTTTTTGTATGATTTCATGGTTAATCTATTAAGTTAAAATATAAGTCACGCACTATCTGTCAAGTATAAGGAATCGGCTGCATCACACCTTTGTGCCAGTCACTGAGTTGTGAGGACAAGGTCGTGTCACGCACGAGTTGCAACACATCGTTGTGTTGTTGTCGTATAGTAAAATATTCCATCCAACCGTCTTTGTTGAGCACCTTGGCCATGCTCCAAGGAACTATAATCCCTCACCAACTACGAAAACATGGTTCTAGCAGTTACACATTAAGATATCTCGGGTGAGACTATGCTTGCCTCACGGGCGTTGCCGACTGAGCTTGCTCTATCGGGGTGATGTCTTTGGGTGTATTGTTGGTATTTTTTTTTGTTGAACCATGGGTCGAGATAAGAAATAGAAAGAGGCCAACACTATATACATGTTACAATTCTTGTTCCAACTGTCAACTAGTTCTCAACTGATAGTCAACTGGTTTTTATAACTACCCCAATGAATCCTATTACATTAATATAGGCACTAACGACCCATGTTACAATCATACCCATTCCTAAAAAATAGACTATTATTCTAACTTAACTCACACTTACATTATTGATCCCTCAAAACATGTTGAATTCCTGGATTTGACTTACTCTTCTCCTTTTTCGGCGCAACCTTCCTCGCCTTGCGACCATTTCCAACCAAAACTGGTCTTCATTTTCCTAGGGCCAAGAATCATGTAAGTTAATTCCTCTAAATATAAGTCTCATTTCATTTGGGATCATGGCTAGGATTTATTTCTATCAAGTCTTGTCTTGAATAACTCAGACAAAAAAATTCTAAAACATGAATTTGAAGAAGAAAACAAATCCTAGAATGTAAACCCACATGGTCTAATGCTAGACCTAGTAACCCTATTTCTTAACATTAAAAGTAATAAGTATATTATGACTTAAAAATACATAGCACATGCATAAGTTTTTGGTATATTACAATTGATATCAGAGCATGGTATTAGCTTCAACAAACCAATGGGATTCAAAGTAAAAAGAATTTATGATAACATCATAATAATTCTTTAGTTTAACTAATAAATTGGTGTTTATTAAATTACAAACATAGTGCATAAAAATTGTGCTTTTATCTACTTGCTATCAACTATTGTGGGATAATTTGATAGCTAATTTATTTCACTTACATTAGAGAGGGTATACCCATCATTCAAATAACAGAAAATCAACCCGACGTTGGTATGGAATTAGGATCTACTAAAATATAATAATTTCCTTCCAACGTAATCAAGACAATGAGAAGTTTGGGTGTAGAATCACAAAGCTTTAAGGTTGATAATGAAAAATTGGTAAAATATCAGGAAGTACAACAAGAATTGGATGTTATCCTCTTACACAATTTAACTGAAATAAAAAAATAAAAAAATAACAAGGTAAACCTTTACGTAATTCTAGTAAAGGTTCTTCAAGAAAGAAACCTTGTAAGGATAAATATTTGAGCTCTTCTAAAGGAACTAAAACTTCTACTAAATTTTCCAGTAATAGTTTTTTTACCTCAGATCAACCAGGAAGTGACAAATCCAAGATTTCATCTCATAAAGAGAGAGAAAATAAATTCAAAGGATGAGTTAAAAGGAGAGTTTAAGAAAATTAGGCCACCTACTTTTGATAGGGAGGTTTAAATGGGAGAAGAAGAAAACCCTTGGATATTTGGGATAACCCTAAATATTTTAAATGTATGATTACTATACTGATTTGAAAGCCAGAATGGAAGTTTGTAACTTAAATGGAAAATACACAACTTGGTGGATAGATATGAAATTAGTAAATCATATTATTGAAAAGAAAATCAACTGGAAGCAGTTTAAAAAACATTTCAAGAAAAAAAGTACCTTTTACAAAGGTATTTTGACAAAAAAATCAAAAAATTTCATGAACTAAAATTAGGACATGTGATGATGGATGAGATAACTAATAAGTTTTTAGACCGGTTAAGGTATGTGCCATACCTCAAGGATGAAAAATGGAAGATACAACATTTTATGAGTAGTTTACCTTTATCATACAGAGATAAAATTGAGTTTGACAAACCCAGAACCTTGGATGAAACTATAAAAAAATATAAGTAGTTTAATGACCATCATATATCCATTTAAAAATCGAATCTACCAATCACTAAGAGGGATCCAATTTCTTGCAGTGTAAATATTTGTATCTTAACATTTTAACATGTTTATAAGAATTTACACATAAGTTTGGGTGGATTTATGCTGGTTTTTTTTTTGAATCGACATGAATTTATTTTTTAACTACTGATTATTTTTTGTAGCGTTATGTTACATATGTGACAACACTTCCCCCATACTGAGCAGTAGAGCACCTCATTACTCTTGGTGCATCACAAGCATATAACATAAAATCCTAAGGGTTGGAGAGAAAAAAAATTCAAAATTGAGGAAGAAAAGGATTCAGACCTTTGTAGTACAAAAATCAAACCTGAAATGTTCAAAAAAGTAATTTTCAGAAGAATTAAAAAAGTCAAGGTGGAAATAAATTTATTAGATATATGAGAAGAAAACCAAATGGATATTTTTGGGGTCCTTTGAAATCTTGGGGATAAAGCTCATATATTGAGGAATTACCCTCACATAATTAAGAACATCAAAACCATTCATAATGTTCAAGACGCCACTACAACTAATGATGTAGCTATAAGTGTCCCTAAGATTTATGCTACTTTAGAAGATTAACAAGTTGATAATTAGTCATTAATTATAGAAATAGATTGTAAAATTTCTACACAAATTGTTTCTATATTGATTGACCTAGGTTCTAGTCGAAGCTATATTTCCCCAAAAATTGTTGAATCATGCATGTTTACAAAGAAAAAACATAAGAAGGCATGGTTAGTTCAACTAGCTATAGCAACTAAGAGGAAAGTAACATAATTTATAGTAGTGTCATATAGAAATGAATGGTATGAAAACTGTAGCATATTTGAACATTTTACCATTAGGATCCTATGATGTGTTAATAGGAATGGATTGGATATGGAAACATAAGACAATTATGGAATTTTATCACAAAACACTACTTTGTACAGATGAAAATGATAATACTAGAATAACAATATGAATCATGAAAGCCATATCTATTAGACGACTTTTATCTTTCCTGATGAATAAATGTGCTAGAAAAGTATGTGAATTGTATGTGGTACATATATTAGATTTAGTGGAAGATAGTAAACCCAATCTTGAATACTTTGGACTCTTTTAATACCTTAAAGATGTATTTCTGGATGAAATACTAGGTTTACCCTCTAAGAGGGACATTGATTTAAGTCTTGTGCAAAGAGAAGCACTTATCTCTATAGTGTTAAATGTACATCAACATGAGCCATTCTCCATGAGACTTATGTTGTATCAATTCTAGAACTTATGTTGTATTAAGTTCAGAAACTTCTTCATGACACTTGTGTTGTATCAAGTTCGGACCTTATGTTGTATTAAGTTCATCAACCTATGTTGTATTAAGTGAAGAGCTTGTGTTGTATCAACCTGGTTATTGAGGTCATGAGAGATGCATGCACTTTGATCTTATGTTGTATTAAGACCAAGATCTTATGTTGTATTAAGATCAATACCATGTGTTGTATCAAGGTCAGAGACTTGTGTTGTATCAAGTCCGGAACTTATGTTGTATTAAGTTCACGAGTCTTGTGTTGTATCAAGACTGGTCTTGTGTTGTATCAATACCATATGACTTGTGTTGTATCAAGTCATGAGGATATACTATGTGATGTATGTCTAGTCATGGTCACCAGGTTCTATAAGTCTCCTTTAGGGATTAGCTACCCATAGAGTGTTTTACTTTAGCATATGACTATGTGACCCAGGGTAATACATATGATCATAGGTTGGAAACAATTCTTCTGAGTATGATATGATAAAGATGATTAATTAATTAAACACTCATGGACCATGCAGAATTAATTAAATTATTAATGAGATGAGCATAGAGATAGAGTAAAGATTCCAATTGCCTATGTCATACCTCTAGTGAACTGGAATTGCATAGACATCAATTAATTCTAAATTGTGGAAATCAAGTTGTAGTTAATTAAGGAATTTATTCCTTAATCTATGCAAAGTGGTTGTTGTGGATTGAACTGATTGTGAAGCACTGAAGACATTCAGTTAAAATCCTAACTAATGGTCAAGCAATTAGTTAATCAGTTCACATTCAATTATTTTTAGTTCAAATCAGTTAAATTCAGTTCTGATTTAGTTCAGTTCAATTACATTCCGTTATGTTCAGTACAACTCAGTTCAGTTTAGTTACATTTAGTTAGAGGCAGTTAACACCAGTGAATTAATGGAGGGCGCATATCTTCAGTATAAGAGATAATTACGAGGTGACAACTTGGCACCAATTCAAGAAAGACACAATAGGTAATGTATGAGTAGTGCACACCGTGTGTATAGTGTTCACAGTGCCCAAAAGGCATGCAACCATTCACTACCTTCATTGCATGACTGAATAAGCTTGTTATTAGAGTGTTATGTACTTGGAAACACTATGACAGTATTCTGTATGGTATTTATTCTCTAGTTCTAGTTAGATATCTCTTATCACGCAATCTACACGTGTTGTAAAATCATTCTCTTCCATTATCTATCATACTAAAAGGATTGTTTGCTGGTTTTTTCATTCTCCATATTTTGGAGGGTTTTCCCAGGGTACATCATGTGTCTTATGGATTGAATTATTTGTGTGCTTGAATTGTTTTCATGAGATCTACATGCACTGGATTTGTTTAACAAAAGTTTTAAAGTTCAAGTATATTCATATTCTCTCAAACATTGACATAGAGAACCTTATAGGATGAGTGCCCTAGGGTTGATGGAGCTGAAAATGCAATTGTATGAACTACTGGAGACGAAATACATCATACATGGTGTTTCTACATGGGGGAACTAGTCCCTTTAATGAAAAAGAAAGATGTAACCATGAGACTATGTATATTCTACAAACAAATGAACAAAGTAAAAATAAATAATGGATACCATTTTCCTGGGATAGATGATTTATTTGACCAAATAAGAGAAACATAAATATTTTCTAAGTTTGATTTAAGAATGGGATACCATCAAGTGAGAATGAAGGATGAATACATTCATAAAACAACTTTTAGAATGAGATATGGCCACTATGAATTTTTGGTCATTCCTTTTTTCCTTTCTAATGCACATGCTACTTTTATGTGTCTTGTGAATGGTATATTCCAAGATTATTTGGATAAGTTTGTATTGGTTTTTCTTGATGATATACTTATATATTCTAAAACTTAACAAGGGAATGAGGATAATTTTTGAATAGTCCTACAGATATTAAGAAAGCTTCAAATCCATGCCAAGTTTAGTAAACATGATTTTTATAAGTAACAAATTCATTACTTGGGGTATAACATTTTAGAAGAAGGGGTAGAAGTACATCTCGATAAGATAAGAGCTATTATGAAATAGCATACTCCCAAAAGTGTAATTGACATCATATATTTTATGGGGATTTTTGTCTATTATAGAATATTTTTTCTAATATAGCTTATCATATAACCTCTTTTCATAAGAAAGGAGTGAAATTCATCTGGTTAGAAAAATGTGAAAGGAGTTTTCAACATCTTACACATATTCTTACCACTTCACCTATACTAAAAATTGTAGACACCTATAAATATTTTGTAGTTTGTACTGATGCATGTAAATAAGGACTAGGGGGAGTGATTTTACATGATACTCATGTAGTTTGTTATGAATCTTAGAAATTGAAAGAACATGAAAGAAATGATGCAACTCATGATTTAGAATTAGTTGCAATAGTTCATGCATTGAAAATAAGGCGTCATTATCTAATAGGGAGAAGGTTCATACTTACGACATATCATATTGGGTTAACATATATCCTTTTCCAACCTCAATTAAATGTTATACAAGCTAGATGGTTACCCTTTTAAGCGAATTTGACCTCAATATTAAACATATTAAAGGAAAGGACAATAAAGTGGCAG
Organism: Pseudotsuga menziesii; assembly: GCA_001517045.1. Classification (NCBI taxonomy): domain Eukaryota; kingdom Viridiplantae; phylum Streptophyta; class Pinopsida; order Pinales; family Pinaceae; genus Pseudotsuga; species Pseudotsuga menziesii. The sequence continues at coordinate 5,809 of LPNX010525120.1, read as the reverse complement.
ATACTCTTAGTAGAAGTATATAGATGATTCATAAGACATACATTAGCACTTGTAAGTTGTATTTATAACTCAAAATCAATGAATTATTAAAGAATGATGAATATTTATTTCAAGTAAGGAATGTTTTACAACATATATCTAAATCAAAATTTGTAGGTTATAATCTGACTGAAGAATGGTTATGGGTTTATAAAATAGGATGTACATCCCTAACTTTGGAAATTTAAGGAATCTTAATATGAAATAAATACATAAAAAACCTTACTCAAGTTATCTAGGCTATCCAAAGATGATTAATATTGTTGTAAAAAGGGATTATTTTTGGCCAAGAATGAGAAAATATGTGGGAGAGTACATTGAAAAATGTATTGAGTGTGAACAAGTAAAAGTGGAACACCAACATCTGATTGGTTTGTTAAAACCCCTTCTATTACCAAAATGGAAATGGGATGTAATTTTATGGATTTCATTACAAGACTACCTAAAACAACAAGACATGATGATGTTATTATGGTTGTGGTGGAAAAACTAAGTAAAGGTGCTCAATTTCTTCCTATTAAATCCACCTATAAAGAAGGGGATATTGCAAAAAAAATAATGAAAGAAATTTTCAAACTTCATGGATTGCCTACTACCATTATATCTAATAGAGAAGTTAAATTCACTTTTTAATTTTGGAAAGGATTGTTTGAAGGATTGGGTACAAAATTAAATTTCAATACCGCTGGTCATCATCAAATATATTTTCAAATTGAAATAACTAATCATTTTTTGGAGGACATGCGTCACATGTATGTTATGAGCAATCCTACTAAGTGGGATGAGTATTTACATCTTGTTGATTTTTCTGACACAAATGGGGATCAAAAATATTTAAAGATGATTCCTGTAGAAGGAGCAAGTCGATGAAGTCGACTTGAACGAAGACCGACTTAGTCGATCAACCGACTAAGTCGATGGTCCGACCAAGTCGGACGGCCGACTAAACTAGTTAATTAAGTCGGCTAACTAATAGTCGTGTCGGTTCACCGAACCGACAGGTAGTTATGTTGTAACTGTTTCCAAATTGTATATATTACGCTGTTGAGCCAAGCAAAGAACTCAGTTCAGTTCTGTGCCTTGTATGAACTCATTGTGATAATATAATCTGTTCCTTTCTATCTGTTCTTATCTCTTGTCTCTGTTTATATTTATGTATGTTTTAGTATGTATTATTGGTAACCTTATGTGATATGTGAGATTACAACATTGGTTTCGTTGCTGGTAGTACATGCCTAAGATATATGCTCACATATGATACCAGAGTAGGAGATCAAGGACTGGTGGGACCGTAAAGTTGTGAACTACTTGCAAAATTATGCACGACGAAACAGATTAACAGTCGTTGAAGCTAAGGCAAGATTTTTTACGGAGACGCATGAGAAGTTTGTTGAATCAGTGCCACAACTGTTGAAGCAAATTCTGGATGAAAAGACCGGACGCGACTAAAGAACAGCAGTTGCTAGATAAACTATTCCGAGGAGGACGAACAAATCTGTCGGAGTGGTTTGAGAAAATCGCCGACGACTTTTGTGAGGAGCGAGCGATCGAAGACAGGACGTCAGTGGAAACTATCAAAGCACAATTTTACACAGAGTTCACCGACCAATTCTTGTGCACCTTACCGACCTTGCTGTTCAAATTCTTGATAGAGAAAGGAGCAGGTCACATCATCGAACCTAGACCACCCCTGTGTGAACAGCCACCAAACACCAACTGGGCGGAAAAGCAGAGGAAGTGGGAGAAGTTTATTACAGAAAGGGAGTGGGAATACTTCCTGAGCAAGTGATTCGAACTATTCGGGCTTTCTAAAAAGCATTGGGTAGGCTATGGGGGGGTAGCTGGTCATGTGTCGAAGGTAGAGTATAGTGGATCTAGGTCGACCTAAAGCAGATAGGTAGCACCAGTAATGAAAAGTCGACCGAAGGGAAATCGACGGTATAGTATTGTAGGACAGTATGTTGGACATTAAGAAAATCGAAAGGGATGAAAGACAGCAGCTAAGGGAAGCCAGACGAGAAAGAGCAGCAGAGCTGCAGCAAAGACAAAACCCTGGGGAGACCGACCGGGGCGAGATTCCACCAGAGTCGGGTCATGACCGACAAGGAGAGGGCGTAGAAGAAGACGAAGTGTGGATAGAGTAGCCTGAAGCTCTCCAAATAACTGTCCCCGACCAAGGATTAACCCTTTCCCCAGTAAATCCGTGTACCACAATACAGACTATTATTGAAGACAACCTATGACCTGGTACATGATCTTTTCAAAAAGGAAACCTAGAGCATCGAAAGATGAAATTAAAGCACAGTTCTTATCCTTTTTCAAGACCCCAGACGCTAAGCACCTGGCTACCAAGAAGCTCAAGACAACACAGCAAAAGCCAGGGGAGACTATCCGCGATTACGACAAACACTGGAAGGACCTATTGAGTCAATTAGATTATGTTATTGATGAACAATTGCTAATTCAATGGTTTCTTGCAGGCTTATCACAAAAAATTCGCTGACACATCAGTCTGGAAACCTTCAAGACCTATGAGGATGCACTGATGAAAGCTCTGCAGGTGGAAATGGACGAAGATATACCTGCCTATCCGACAGAACACAGGATAGAAGAATAGCTGGAAAGTGTACAGAAGTCCTTGAAAGAATTGTCCCTAAAAAATCAAGAAATCTGGTGTATGAAATGTTCTACATCTGGACATTCGAAAGATAATTGTCGAACTGAATACAGCCGACAAGATGTCCAATTGGTGCAAACCAAAGTATTTTGCGACATTTTCCAGGAGCACGGCGAGCATTCTACGAAAGAGTGTCCATTTAACATGAAGAATGCCAAATCTTCCTGGTGTGCCATCTGTGAGACAAAGAGTCACAATACGGTCGACTGTCAACTCAACCTAAAAAAAAGATAGAACTATCAGGCCGTCTACCAGATGAATACAGTGGCGCAGAGCAATGAGCAAAATCATACCCACAACCAGAACGGGCAAGGACACAACAGCGGATGATATGAACATCGGTACGACAATCGATGACAGAGATATGAAGGAAGAGGTCGATTCATCGGGAATCGTGATATACGAACTCGTCGACCCACACAATGCTTGATCTGCTATAAAGAAGGGCACAGATGTGCAGATTGTCCGTACAAGGACAGAACTGACCTTAAATTCTGTACGCATTGCGGGGTAGGCGATCAATATTTGGAGGATTGTCCTACCATGCTAGAAAAGATCAATAATAAGAAAAATGTTAATGTCTTGTCTTGTGTGCAAAAGCATGATATATTAACTACTAAAAATCTGCATATTGTCACTCGCCAAGGCACAAAAACAGGGCCTGATAACCCCCAAATTAGTAAAATTAAAAACACAAATGGTTATCTGGATCCTCTGAAAGAAAAATAAACTTATTACGAAGCCACACATATCTTTCAAGACATTGCACAGCAAGAAGACAGTCTTACCAGTCGACTTAGCACGACACAACAATTAACTCATCTCATCCAAATAGACAACTCAGTTGCCCAATTCATTGACTTATTGCACACACTAAAAGGCACCACAAGGGAAAAACAAACTAAACACATTTGTAGCTTAAACCAAAAGGATAAAAATGATGTCGACCCACTTGTCGACCTGGAAATCGAAGGATACCATGTCCGACAGGTAGTGCTCGATTTCGGATCTCAAGTAAATATTATGACCAGGCATACATGGGAACAGATGGGTAAACCTCGACTCTATGAGTCAGGCATCTATCTAAAACTAGCCGACCAAGGTCTCATTGAACCCATTGGGGTTTGGAGAGATGTCAACACAACCATTAAGGGAATCTCGACCAAGGTTGATTTTGAAATTATCTACCCAAAGGAAGGTTCTAGCTCTTTCCCAGCCCTAGTAGGTCGACCTTGGGGATGAAATATGAAAGCATCTATATCCCTAGACAAGGAAAGAATCAAACTTAAAGGGAATGGTCATAAGGTCATTGTACCCATTAATCCTTCCCACGGATAACCTTGGACTGAACCAATTGATGAGGAAGTAGATGTTAGACAACTCTACCAGATCCACAACAATCTGGACTATACAGAACCAAATGCCCAAGGGGAAATTTACTTAGGTAACCCAGACTCAGTTGGCTATAATTCAGATGCTGAATAATATGACTGGGAGATGGAAAACTATGAAACACAAGCAAGAGGGTGCTGGACTATCCAAAAAGTACAGAAAAAACCCACCCAACAGTGCTTTGTAGTCTCAATTATCCCTAAGATCTTTGAAAAGAAACTCAGAGAACGCCCTACCTTACAACCGACCAATGTAAATAACCCACAAACACCAAGGTATAAGGAAAGGGAATCCCCAGTCCTACATGTCGAGCAAGTATCTAAAAACATTGGAGAACATGGCCGACTTCAAAGTTTAGTGGAAACATTCACAGGTCAAGTTGCTAGATGGTGGGATACCCATCAGTCAAAACTACAGACCTGGACCACTGCTTCAACTTACTTTGTCGAACGGTTTGGAGGGAAAAAGTTAACACAGGAAACCCAAATCCCTATCTTCACACAGGGCCAAAACCCAGAAGACCACATTAGGACTTGTGAAAAAGAGTGGAGAAGACTTGGACATAAGGATGAAAGAGCCTGGCCACACTTGTTCCCATCAACCCTTGATGACTTACCTAGTAAGTGGTATAAGATAGAAGAAGCTAGGGGAGAAACATTCTTCTGGCATGAACTAAAGGAAAATTTCATTAAAGACTTTAAGTTCGAACCTCAAAATAAACACTTAGCCGCACCAGCAACACAAATCCAACAATTTCTCCAACTGACTGAAAAACTACCCTATCAAAACCATCGCCAGATCCAGAACTGTAACATCATCCACGCCGAATCAAAAGTCAAGTCGACCCGGTTACAGTTAGAAAATGAACAAACAGAAGGCAAGAGCTTTAGGTGGAAAGCCAACCACGCTGAAACTACAAAACCTATCTATTCAATTCTAAGGGTCGCGACCAACAACAAACCAGACATCGACAGAATGACTGCAGCCGACTTCCCTGCTACATTTTCACAATTCATAGAAGGAAGTCGACCAATCAACTAAGCACAAGCACTGGAGTGGTTAGATGCAAAGGTGAAAACTAAGGAGGTCGCCATTTCAAATGACGACCGTCCCAAAATCGCAAAGATTGGTGACTATTGGAGTGAACAACAGATCGCCGAAATAGTGACCTTACTTAAATAATTCCAGGATGTATTTGCCCAAGATTATAAAGACCTCAAAGGGTTAGTTCAGGAAATGGGTGAAATGAAAATAGATACGAAACCTGATGTCCGACCTGTCAAGAAAACACCTAATAAATTAGCTCACAAATATAAGGAGATAGTTAAGAAGGAAATAGACAACATGTTAGCAGTAGGGATCATCTACCCTATAGACCAGTCAGAATGGGCAAGTCCCATGGTCGTTCAGCCTAAGAAACATGATCTGACCAGGTTAAGAATTTGTGTCGACTTTAGGGAGCTCAACAAAGTCACACTCACAGATCCATTCCCCACCCCCTATGCTGATGAAATCTTGAATGAAGTTGCAGGACATGAATGTTACTCCTTTACAGATGGATTTTTAGGCTACAATCAAGTACCCATAGCAAAAGAGGATTAGAAGAAAACAACCTTTGTATGTGAATTTGGGTCCTTTGCCTACAGAGTTATGCCCTTTGGGTTGAAGAATGCACCTGCAGTATTCTCTCGAATTGTTGTC
>LPNX010525117.1:167920-198972 GCA_001517045.1 Pseudotsuga menziesii | reverse complement strand
ACAATGTGCAACAATACAAGAATTAGAAGATTTACTAGCATCTTGGTCATCTTTCTTCTGGTTGTGCTTGTCTTTGATGGAGTCCCACGAAGCCCAACAATGATCTGATGTGTGCCCAGTCTTTCCACAACGTTTGCACTTTGATCTTTTTTTGGAGTTGTTTCTGCCCCCTCTGCCTCTCTTGCTACAATCTCCCTTGGAAGGGTCTTTGAACTGATTCTTTGTTTTCTGAACAAAGTCAAGGGATTCTTTGACAGGCTCACTTGATTTCTTGATATTTATAGACCATTTTGGATATGTTTCCTTGCCATTGAGGACATCACCAACAATAGGTGCTATAGATTGCATTTTTTACAACTGTTAGTGTGATTTACAAAGCGAAATAGAAAAATAATAACCTTGCAGGTCTACAGTCTCTGCCAAGGTGAATACAATGCAAGTTTATAGCATATATATCAGTCAATACAAGATATATCAGTCATACACAGGCTTCTTTAATACAAAATATATCAGTCACTAGTAGTCACTAGCAATATATCAGACTCAGTATTCAGTCTCTGAGATCATTCTTCAAATATGCAGCATACAATATATCGGTCTTCAGCAGCAAATACACAACAAAAATTGCAGCACTCTCCAGCATACATTATTCCTCAACAAAAAACTCAACAGAAGTTAGGGTTCAGGCTTCAATGCAGCCACACCAACGATGTCTTCAACGTGTACAAAAATTAGGGTTTATGAATCAATACTACTCCAACGCAGCCAGCAGTCTCTAGCATAGGTATTATGCAGTCTGATATCAATCACACTCCAACGCAGCACTCACCTTACCAAATCAAAATGCAGCTAGCACATCATTTACTGGAGGAGAAATCTCCACGCAGTCTTCAAGTTGCAGGAAGGAGATCGGCACCCAGTCTCCACGCAGTCTTCAGCAGCTCTCATGCAGGCTCTTCACGCAACATACATGCATAAAATTTCAGAGAAGTGCGACTGAAATAGATCAAGCACAACAAAGAACCAAAGTTGTAGCCATGGATTTCTTCTCGAAGAAAGCACTTGGGATATTGAAGGATGTAGGTAACATCGGGTATGCCAAGCTGAAGAGCGATATTGATACCAGCAATCCAACAATGAAGAAAGGGACTGTCACCCAAAAATTCACGTGATTAGGGTTCACTTCAGAAAATTAGGGTTCCCCGGAAACGGCGCCAGCAAAATATTCATACAACACGCTCATTCAAAAATGTGCAGCGATACCAGCAGCCACCTATATACCAGTCTCTGAGAAGATGAGGCAAGATCTGTAAAGCCCTGCAGTGAGCTCGGTTCAGGAAAGCCACCAAAGGATTTTAACTCACGCAGACAATGGATTTTAACTCAGAATGATGGAGAGAGCAGCAAGAGTCTTCATGTATGTGTCACAATATAGCAATGGCGCCAATGTTGCAGCTAATGATTCCATCAAGATATAAACTAGGAATCGATTCAGTTTGCAGAGTAGCAATCAACACATGCTCATTTGATTTAATTAACTGGTACTTGGCTCACTAAATCACCAGAACAAAATCAAATGTTGTGGGAGATTGCTTTAATAACCAGAGCAACCGATTCAGTGCTCAGCCAATCCAATATATAATACATCAATATATAAAATATTTCTTACAGCATTATCCATGCAGGTCATAGCTTCCACGCTGGTGTAACAGGACGGTGGTCTTCACTCACAGCAGTTTTTAATACACTGCTAGGTCGCAGGACAAAAAATAGATGTAGGCTCCACTTCTTGCAGAGAACATTATCTTCATAAAATCGCAGTCTTTAATCTTCAATATCAGAGAAATAATACCAATATCACATATATCGCAGCATTAAGATACCAATATCAGTCTTCATAGTATTATTTCTTCAATGCTGGCATTGTTTCTCAACGCAGTCTTACTGCAATCTTAACATAGCCTCAAACTCAACATGCAAAAGGAGGAGGGCGATTCATTCAGCTAAGAAATTAGGGTTAGGTAATTCTAAAAAAATAGCAGAGAATAAACGCAGGCAGAAGGAGGAGTAACGCATACACTGCATGCGACTCGACTGGCAGATTGATGGAGCAGTCTGGCAATGGACTGGCAAGTAGAATGCCAGGAATGGGCAGACCAGAAACAGGCAGTAGTTATGGCAGTGCTCTGATACCACTTGTTGGTAATAAATCCCGATTGATTATTATTCCAATGCAAATGCCTATATTTATACAAATCACATGGCGGTTGGGTTTCACCTTCCGCTCATCCTGTTTGGCTTCCTACTATTTATTTATTTACATTATATAACCCTAACAGATTATATTCTAACAATATCATTGGAGAAATAAAACCAAATTCCTCATTGTAGCACAAATATATTTTGACAGCAACTGACTACTTCACTAGATGGGTCAAGGCCATTCCGTTACGTAAAGTAAATGAATATGTGGTCATGGATTTATTGCAAAATCATATTATGACCAAGTTTGGGGTTCCAATTTCCCTGGCTTTTGATATAGCTACTTATTTTTCTTCTATTAGATTAATTGCATTTGCTCATGAAAGAGGAATTAAGTTGCATTATTTTGCAAACTACTACCCACAAGGGAATGGTTCGGCAAAATCTACAAACAAGAATCTCATTAGGATCTTAAAAATCACTGTGACAGAAAACCAGAGAAGTTGGCATTTAGCATTAATAAATGCTCTTTGGGATGATAGGGTCACTCCCAAGAATTCCTTAGGTGTGTCACCATATACCCTCGTTTATGGAAAAGAAGCTATTCTTCCTCCTAACATTATGCTACCAGCTTCCATAATAGCTCAGGAGTCTAGAGGCATAGATAACGAAATCCTACAAATTAGAATCTATAATATTTTGAAGGTGGAAGAGTCTAGGTCCAGGGCCAAAGAATGTTTTAAGCATCAACAAGAAGTAGTGAAACGATGGTTTGATAAACATAAAACTGGAAAAAGGGAATTTGAAGTGGGAGATTTGATTCTTAAGTGGGATCACCCACATGATGAAAAGGGGAAACACATGAAGTTTCAAGTTATGGGTAGGCTCTTTTTAGATTGTAGCAAATCTTGGCCCCTCAACCTACAAGTTTCAAGATTTACAGGTGTGGGAAGAGAACTTACCAGTTAATGGTTTAGTTCTCAAACCTTATTTTTCTTGATTTTTTGCTTTTGTTTTGTACATAAATAAACTCATTTGGTTTTTTGTTTTTTATTTGCTTTATGTTGAGGCCTGGAAATTCGCAAGCAACAACAGCAAGGGATTCTCCCTAGTCAACGTTCTCAACTATCCCATGACTGTTTGGTATGGGGAATCTGTCTGGTTTGCGGTCCGGCTACCGTAGGTCAAGTAACAAAACAAAGGTTTTACCGGTTGCGGCTCGGTCCACCGTGTATTTTTATATTTTTTGATTTAAGGATGATATGCATATGCCTAATTAACCATGCAGGGTGATGAAGGATGCAGGGAGCAGTCACAACGTGATGCGCAGGTTCTTACCTCTCGTCTTAGGCTCACAACCATCTAAATCACATATGCAGTAGTGAAATAGACTAACTATCCATCTATCCCCGGGGAGCTAGATTGTAATTTTTTTTTATGAGTAATGTGTATTGTACATGCAATATAAAGAGAAACTACAGTTAGCTGATATTTCTTTCCACAATGCATGAATGATTAAATATATTTCAACAATCAGATAGCCAATTGTTTTAGGAACAACATACATTACTCATGGTGGCCATTCCACAAAAATAAACCAGAAATCATTTAAACAAGAACATAGGTTCAAAGAGTTAGAACGATCTCACGGTTAATGGAAAAAAGGCGGGAAAAAAAAATAGTTCATCTTTCAGCCATCCACAGCATAAAATTTGAAAGTGCCACCAATCTTTCTCCAACAGGAAAACAATACTTCTTTATTGCAAAGAGAAATAGTTCTTCTTACAATATCGTTTCTATATCTAATTGGGAAAAATCCCTTTTCCCTCTACATCTTCTACATTTATACAAAAAGGGAAAGACTATTGGGTTGCCCAAAGGTAACCTTTGGGATTCCCAACTCTTCATTTCCCAACGTTTACTTTTCCTTCAAGATTTACAAAATCATTACAAAGTACAAAAAGTGACCACTCCTTTATGAGGAGGGTCCCACTTGGGCATCTATAAATTTCTTCCATTTCGAAGCTTCAGAGGAAATGCTCTCAAAAGCATAGGGTTCCAAAAACTGAAAGTTGAATTCAAATTTTACAGCCTGGTTCTTTATAGCCTCAACTCTGGCTGCGCTCAACCGAAGCTGGTCCTCCAAAAGATGCACACTAACGGCTGAATGGCCTACTTTGCTTCTCAGAATCTGGTCATCAATGGCCTTAATGTGTTGCATTCTTGCTTCTTCATCCTGATATATTTTCTACAACATCTCCGCAAATGAGTTGTGGTCTGGGAAATCATCAAGCCTTTGCTCGGCCTCTGTCTAGCACCAGTTGTATGTAATAAGGAGCCTGCTAAAAAATTCTGTGCAGGCTCCCTTCGTCTTCTTGACTGCTTTCTTGAAATCCTCTGCGGTGTTAATAGCAAATTCTATTAAGTCATAATCCCACTTGAGGGCTTGTTTATCCTTTGATGGCAGCACTGCTAGAGTTTCTTCATTGTTTTCTAGCATCGCCATTCTTGCAGTCAAGACTTCAAGGACGTCCTGAGATCTATCCACAAAGTAAGAGGAGGTTTCCATGATTTCCTCCAATCGACCATCTATCTGCAGCACTTTACATCTCTCCTCTTCAACAAAATTCTGTAGCTACAGCATCTTGGCCTTTTGGGCCAACACATATTCCTTGAAGGGTTGTAGATTGACCTACTATTCTCTTGCTACTTCCAGAACAGTTGTTAGGGAAGTGACCTGCTCTTGATGTTTCTTTTCCTGTTCTTGGGTGTGCAGCTCAGTGGCCTCCAAGATGATCTTTTGCTGCTCTTCTAGCTCTTCTACTTTTCCTAGCAACTGTTCCTTTTCCATCTTAAGCTCTTGATATTCTTTCTGCACTTTCTCTAGGAATTCCTGTGTGGTTTCCCTCACTTGTTTCTCCACCTAGAGGAGCTGCAGTTCATTCTTTGAAACCCTCATTTCTTCTTTCATATCTTCATACTTCCTCTTAATCCTATTGATTTCTTCTCTCTCTTTCCTTAATGTATCTTCCAACTGAGCAGAGGATTTTTTGGACTGCTCCAAGTCAGTCATTACCTTGTCCATGTTATCTTCTGAGGTGTGGATTAGTGCAGCCCCAGATCTCAGGGTGAATCTCGGATCCCGGTTTGTTCCTAACACAACAGGTGTATCTGTGATCATCTTTCTGGGAAGACCTCTTGTCTCAACTTTCCTCTCTGTTCTCTTCACTATCCTCTTTGTTTCCCTATCATAGAAAATAGTGTTGAAATCAAGGATTTCTTCACCCACCTTTTGTACAAAAGGGACTAGCTTGAGTGTGGGGACCATGGGTGCGTTGGAAGCATGTACTTATGGGTCTTGCACCTCAGGGTTCTGGGTCTGCCCTGTAGTTGTATCAGAATCTGACTGCTCCGTCTCCGTCTATGACAGCTTGAGCCTTTCTGCTTCTTGCTTTTGTAGCTCCTCATCGAGCTTTCTCTTCTTTTCTTCTTCTTCTTTCCTAGCCGCCTCTTCTGCTTTCTCAGTTGCTTCTTGGGCAGCTCTTCTTTTTTCTTCTTCTTCTATGTGCAACCAACCTGCAGCTTCTTTTGCCAACCTATGTGCATCTTCAATTCTTTTCTTTGACTCCTCATCAGCTTTGGCTTGTTCATCTCCCTTCCCACCTTTGGTGATTATCTTTTTCTTGAACCTTCTTCTCAAGGCTATCATGTTTAGTGCACTTCGGAAGACAGATTCTTCCCTATCCCAATGGTGGGTGTACTCAAAGTGGGCGTTGTTTTCCTTGCAGTGCTCTGCCACTTTACCGCGGGAATCATTTCTGTGGTAGGGCATCTCGCCAAAATGGAATCTCTCCAGCTCTTCTATAAATTCATCCACCTTCTTCACCCTGTTGAATTTGTAGCTTCCTAACTTGAAGGGAAAAGGAGGGTAGGCGGTCTTCTTATGCTTAAACAAGAAGCTCCTTCTGCCATCCAAGAAGACTTGCCTAACCACCTCCTTTTGGATGATGTAATCAGTGGCGTATTTGGGCAGCAGGGAAGGGGCTCTTGAACCTCCAAACATCTTGAAGTATAAGCCATCTTCAGTCAAAAAGTAGTCTGCATACTCCTCCATCACTTGCAGTGCCTCCTATGACATACAATCACACTCCTTCAGGAAAATGAGTGCGTATAAGGGCATGATAAAGTGTTCACATACTTCTCGATAATGGTTGTGATATTTATGTGCCCACAGTGGTTTATAGGCAGAATAGACAGGCATTCTTTCCCTAACCCAGATGCACCTGAGTCTGGGGAAAGGCTGATTACACAATATGCAATCGATGAGTATGGAACTCATATAGAATTCTGATCTCTTTTGGTGCACTCCCCCTAAAGCTGAAGCCAAGCAAGTTGAAAGACTATTTGATGCAATGCTGGCCCAGTTGAAAATTGTCCCCTGGGTTGCAACATAAAAAATGATGGGTATCCATTCTCGTTTGAAGAGCCTGCTATGTGCTCTTTCAAAAATTATGTTCAGCATTAAATCTATGAACCTATAGGGGGCCCTTAAGCTTGCTGTATTGTAATCACCCCTCAGTCTGTATTTGTAATGTTTTCCCTGCAACAACATCTTTTTAAGAGTCTCTACCAGGTCCATTCTAATGTTGTTCAGCCAATCATCAGATAAAAATACTTGGGCTTCTGGCAGGTGGTAAGCCAACGCTACATATCCAGGGCTATATGCAGCATAGCCCTGTCTTTCAACATTTTCCAAAATCATTGTTGTGACATCTGCTCGGGGAAGAATCCAACTGATTACTTCAGAGCACGGGAACAACTCTGGTCTGGTGGCGATCTTCATCAGTGAAGATCTTTCTATGTTGTCATATATTGACTCTTCTTCTAATCCCATGTCAGGAAGCTCTCTACGTGTGATCAATCTATATATTCCCCCCCATTGGTATTTAGGTTCAACACCAGAAATACACTTAGTGTCCTCATATATATATTCAGTTTTGTTGACAGTTTCTACTTCAGGCTCTTCCTCGACCACAGGGGCCTTCTTCTTTTGCCTCTTTGACATTGTGAACTCTTCCTGCCATAAAATTGTAACATTAAGCCATTTTGGCTGAGTGACAAAATTGTAGACATCAAGGTGCAATGTGTCCTTTCTTCTATGCTTATCATGATATAAATTAGTCAATGAAGCCAATATATGCATATATATAAGAAGAAATGCCTTAACTAACAGAACTATTGAAACACAATGTGCAATGTTTAGTGACATTGTCTATGTCCAACATGATGGAAAATAGTTATCTGCAAAAAAATATGCAAGCTACCATTGCTTTTCAATACCCAACAATTCTAACAATATAATCGGGCGGGAAAAAACCATCTATATTAACCTGACTAAAACCTTCTGCTCTCTGCGGGTGCCATTACCATTTTGCTGCGCGGGACAGACAGGGGGAAATACACAAGATTTCAATGGTGTTCCAACCAAACCATGCCCATGCACTTATGGTCAACAAACTAAACGCAGTGGCATATCCATTTCCCCCGGCCTGGTCTCAAAAAATGACTGCGCGCAAAACGACGCGGCGAAAATCCATTGGTTTCTAAAGGGTAAGAGCCACAAGAAAGGAGGGCAATAAATCCACAAACCACCGGCAGGTGTTATAGTGGATTTCACCACACTAGGTGAATCACACATTGTATGTCCTTCCCATGTCCCGCTGCAGACTCATTAGCCCCTATGGACCACTTTTTGTCTTTTGATGTATCCTTGACCATCCCTAAAAACATAAGAAAAGTGATATACGCGGCTTTTTCCCCGATAACCACGTACATACGCGGATATTCCCCCTATAGTCACGTACATCGAGATGTGTACATAATACAAATCCTTTTGGAGCGTTCCTTGACTTGGATCCGACTCATATGACCCCTGGCCTTCCATATGCCTTGAGATCGCACGGATTCGACCTTTCAGTATCCATTTGAAAAGCTATATAAGGAACCCCTTGGTACATTGAAGGCATGTAGAGATAAGAGAGAATTGAGAGTAACGAAACTATAGTCCATTGTTGCCAGAACTTATGCTTGAGTCTACATCCCTTTGTCCCTTGGAGCACTGTTGTGTTCTTCCCAAGCTTGCCTTTTGCTAGTGAGCTTGCTATCTGAGTGATGGAGGATTGAGGTGGTGGAGGCCCAAGTGGGGGATTCAGTTTCTGTGGTTCGCAGACGTGACATCATAGGTTGTCACTTGTAATCTCTGATTCATATTAATAGAAATATCTTTTCCTGTCCAGTAATGTGTATTTGAATGAATATTGTATCCATTGGAATATGTCAAATGCTTATACATTATTGATTATATATGCTAGAATATATCTAACACCATGAAATATAGTATGCTTGTATTGTTTACTTGTTGTTGAGGAAGTGCTATAACAATTCAAGCTGAAGATTGGAAAGCTCAACGGGGATCTACTTCAACCGCCCGGAATAAGGTACGAGGTTCGATCCTTTAGTGTTAGATGTTTTTATTTCTATTGCATATTGGGAAAGATTGATTTCTGGAGTCTAGCTGTCTGTTGTGGTACCCCAAGCCATAGGAATTTCTCTCCCTAACATCAGGCCAAGACAACCCTCTCCCATCAAACATCGCCACACAGGGAAGCTTGGTGCAGATGGCGAAACAGCCGTCTGCACCAAACACCCATTCGCTAAGCGCAGGGTCACAGACAAAGGCCGCGGGAAAATACTACTCAATGATTCAAAACGCCCCCTCCCCAAACAGTTAAGATAAAAAATCCCCAACTATATAGGCATAAAGATAACGGCCTTAGAACAGTCCTAACCGTGGGGAAAAAACACAACCAAATGCTTAAACAGAATGGGAAAGGGACATACGAGCCTACCTGGCACTGCGAAACCGGCGTGGAGAGGGATGTCAAGCTCCACAGATGAGACACCTAGACTGCAGGTACCGAAAACGGGGGACCGAGCGAGCGCGAGCGGATGATAGTACGATGATAATGACAGTTCACGATAATCCCAACAGCAACAGTCCAAATAAAATAGTAAAACAATAAAACCCGACCCCAAATATATAGTCAACATAATGGTGGGGGGAAAAGCTAAAGATCGGATGTCGGAGATATTTGGATTAGAATTCGAAAGCAAACTTCTTTCCGCAACGGTGGATGGCGAAAGTGCTAAACCATCCGTGGAGATATACACGACGGAATCTCGGAAAACTAATCGTTGGGTCAAAAGTGAAATGAGAGCCGCTAAGGATAAATCGATCCGCAATGGGAGAAAAATGGCTATGCATCGGCAAGGTCGATCTTTTGGCATTCGCAACGGTGGAATAGAAAAAGGTGCAGTCTTCCACAACGGGTGGATTTGAACGACCTAGACAACCAGAAAATGTTAAGCCTTCCACAACGCAACGACGGAAACCTAAAACCTATGGGATCGACGAAGACAGCTAAGCAGGAAAGGAAACATTGAAGCAATGATCGGGAGAGGAAGCGGTTTTCCGTCCACAACGACGGAGAAAGAAATGACAAATCCTTCCGACGTAAACCAAAAGATCGGCCGATGTGAAAACCAATGGATCAGAAAGAAAATCAAAGACAAAACCGACCAACGGATCGGAAAGAAAATCAAAGACAAAACCGATTATCCATCCGCAACGGCGGGGCACTAACCAAATAACTTCCGATTCAGGCATGCTTCAAATGCATTCAAAGGCAGCGATAAAGCTTGATCAAACAGTGGATTATTTCATAGTGCTAGAGGAAGAATCAAAACAAGTGGTCGATCAACCCAAGCATTTTAAAATCATTCTGAGAAATCATTATTAGACCAACTCAAAGAAGAAAATCGAACTAATACAAACAAAGGGGGGTCCTAAATTTTTTTGGAATTTTGGGAAATTGTTGCAAGTGCAACAATTGGAAACTACCTGGTGAACCCCGAATTTCTGAATTAACTCCTTCCCAGTTTAATACTGTCTAGACAAAACTGAAATCTTCTAGATGTTTATATTCCTAAGTTGGCCAACCTATGGATTTAAATAATTGAGAAGTAGTCCATTTTTTTGGGAAATGGTAACATCAGAAATATTGCAAGTATGAATGACTCTTTTGAGGCCTAATAAATGAGGTTTATTTTACCCTTCCTTAGGTAGTTTCATGCTTGGACCCCACAAGATTGTAACAGATAGTAAACAACATTATCCTTTTGTTCCTCATTCCCATGCCAATTGCACTTTTGTGCCATTAGAACTTTAGTTATTATGAGTCCTCCATTTGCCTTTCTTTCTGAATTTTTATTCAGGCTCCTCTATCCCATAGTGCCCTTTTGTGTGAGAGAAGAATTGGCGTTTCATCTCATGGATGGAGAGGAACTTTTGGCAATTTGAAATTCATGCTTTTGATACTTTGCTTTGATATGTCTTGTTTCTTTAAGGAGTTTTTGACTCCTGATTATGGCATGGGATCATTTATATATGATATATTGTTTACCTTGCTTCCTTTCTGTGGGTATTTTGCTGTCACCCCCTTGGATATTTAAGATGTGAAATGGATGGAGCCTCGAAATAGTATTCCATACCTCTTTTACTTCTGCGTTATTTACAGGGGTTAAGTAATACTTCAATGAATGCATGGCCAGTTAGGGACACTGCTACTAGAAGACACTCTATGTTTCAAAGCACAGTCTTTTGCTCAAGATTTCAGTTAATTGAGAACCCTGATGTTTCCATTTCAACCAAAAGTTTTCCTCTTTATTCAAAACCAAAAGAACTAATAACAAAGCAGTAAAAGAAAACAGCATCAAATCAAATAATCAAAAGAGAATAGCCTCAAATAAATAAACAAAGAAAAAGCATCAAGCTTTAAAGAAAACAAACTTAATTTATTTATGTACAAAAAAAAGCAAAAGAAAAAAAAATATTTGCCCACCCCTCCAAAACTTTAATCCTAGGGAGTTAAGGGGTGGGCTGGATTATAGACATGGGATATCTAACCATGGTATAGTTGTGTTGTTTTTTAAATTGAACACATGTCTACAATCCTGCAGTCATCCCTTTCAGCCTGAGGAAGTTGAAGGAGCTCAGGCTGAATGTCAATCATCGAACTAGCCTTTCTTGAGGTATGATATCCTAGCTTAAGCTCGGTCAGATAATTTCCCAGGACAGAATCAGCAGATTCATTACCTTCCCCTAGCTTAGTGACAGTATGCTTCATGTAAGGCTCTCTCAAAAATTTTATCTGATTTGGGGTACCCTTGAGAGGTAACAGTAAATGAGACAAATCTGAAGCGAAATAACCTTTCAACCTGGCAGACCAATCTCGATTGCGAATAAGCCCATATCCACCCGGTATGTCAGCCACCATAATGTCAATAAATTGACATATCTTGTTATTTGCAGACAAGCGAATGAGGACATTTTTCATCTCTCCCACTACTTTGACACCTGTGCTATTTAATTGCGTTACTTCCCAAGGTGTGGACTCTGGCTGTCCATTAATCTTTTTGCAGACTTCTAATGGCATAACATTCACCGCTGATCCAGAATCTACCAAGCAATTATGCACATTATGATTCAACATTTCTAGGGTCAAAAGAAAAGGTCGGGTATCAGCTTTCTCTTCCCAACCTGGTTCTATGTCTTCTTCTCCCGGTTGGTTTTGAGTAGGTATATCCTCTTCAAGCCCTCCAATTTCATTAGTGTTTCCCTCATTAACACCTACCTGTTCTTCTATAGGTTTGACAGGCTCACTAATTGGCTTGGTTTCCTGGTTGATAGTAGTGACTTCAAGTGATTTATTTTTAACATTCACATCTGCCTGTCTCTTAACATTCTCCTGCAAATTTTTAACCTTTGAAATGATTGCATTGTCCTTAATTGTTAGGTTCGTATCTTTTGTTACAGTAGATGTGCTTTCAAATTTAAGAGCACTCTCTTCGGTGTCAAACAATGAGACACCATTCCATGAAAACATGTTATCAATATCTTGTTTCTCTATGAGCTGGTTTTTCTCTTCTTGCTTATCACTGTTTTCAGTCAATTTAGAGTCGAGCAGCTTATTCATCACCAATGTCATCAAATTTAACCATTGAGGACACTTGTTTTCAGAATGAGGTTGTTGATGAAAAGTGCATAAATTTTCCCCCCCCTACCTTTGTTATGTTTATTGATGCTAAATTTGGGGAAGGGATTTTCCATTGGTTACTGTCCTCTCCTTTTGGATAGTATGGTTTGTAAGTTTTCTGAATTTCCCTTTCTTTCTCCAAATCTATTCTTCGGCTGGATAGTTTCTGCATCATTTTCAGCATTCCCTCAAAATCATGCGATTGCTCCTCTTTAGGTTTGGACTGTGGAAATTAAGGCCAGCAATAGATTAATTTTACTCACAACAATTATCAATTGATGATGCAAAGTCACTCACAAAAGAGACTGAATATGGAGCTGTAACACTAAATTGTATTAACTGAGTGTACAATAGCCAACCCTGTAATAACATAGGTTGCTGAATAAATAGAATACATCAAGAAATCGAATGCATGAGGAGGCATCCAAATCTAGCATAAAGCAGGCTTACCAAAAATAATCAAATCCCCCATAGGTGTAAAAAGATGATCCCAAATATGTCATGGAGATCACGAATTGGCAAAAAGGCATAGGAAAGCTAAAGAGTGGCGGAATGGCAGCTCATACATGCTTTTGCATGGAGAAAAGAGAGGAGGATGTGTAGGACAAAAAAAAGTCAACCTCACCTAGTCTAGCTTTTCCTTTTGCCTTAAGACACTGAAAAGCAGGCAATAAAGCAGAAAAAGCAGAAGGGCACCTAGGAGGCCAGGAATAAACCAGAATTGATTCCTTTAGCTCTCCCATGCACTACATGAGTCAAATATGGCAAGTTTGACCTCTATGGATAGGCAAATAGCAACTTGCACAAGGTGGGACACATGAACTAGGAAAATAAGACAAAAATAATGGAATTAATGTCTAAGTGGGTAAACTATGGGTTGATTATTCTAACACCCCCCATTAAGCTTGACTTATGAGTAATATATCAGAAAATTATAGGGCCTAGAAACAAGGCTTAGTCACCCTTTACATACTACAAATCCATTTAAACAAGGAAAGAGGCAAAACCAACTTGGGAAAATCCTCCCTTAAACATGGACTGTAAAACAAAATTGTAGAATCTTTTCTTCACTCATGCTTTCCCAGCATGATCAGCAATCCCTAGCAGTGATTTGAGACTGCTGAAGGTCTTCTCACAAAATGCTTTGGTGAAGATATCAGCTACTTGTTCTGAAGATATACAGAAGGGTAGGTGAATGGTGCCATCATGCACAAGTTCTCTGATGTAGTGCATAAACTGGATCCTTGCAGATTTGAATGGTACTCTGGTTATCACAGTGGATGGTATTTGAGTACTCTAGTTCAAAGCCACACTCTCCAAGTAAACCCTGTAACCATAAACATTGAGTTGCTGCATTAAAAACTCCTCTGTACTCTGCTTCTATAGATGAGAGTGCAATGGCACTCTGTTTCTTGCTTGACCAACTGATTGGCCCTTCTGCAAGCATGAACACATATCCTGATGTGGACTTTCTGTCTGTGCTAGCCTGATGGAATCCATTTTTGCACTGGGGCAAAGGTCTCATTGTAATCTATGCCATGAACCTGTGATTATCCCTTGGCTACCAATATGGCCTTGTACTTTAGTGGTGAACCATCAGCAGCAAATTTGGTCTTATAGACCCACTTACACTGTACTAGTTTTCTCCCTGGAAGAAGATCCACTAGCTCCCATGTGTTGCTCTTCTGGAGCGAGCTGAACTCCTCCTTCATGGCTGTTTTCCATCTTGGATCTCTTGCTGCTTCTTCATATGTTTGAGGATTAGAATCCACCATCAAATAGCATTTTTCAGAAAACATAGGATCCTTCATGCACAGACCTCTCTCAAATTGAGATCTAGTCCTCCTTGGGTCATTGGGATCCCTAGCTAGCTCACCTGCTGCATGTAGTGTCTTGGATGCCCATTTTGGCCTTGTGGGTCTATTAGGGTCTGCAATAAACTCATCTCCATCAGAAAAATCAGAATTAGCATGTTCAACAAACTCTTTACTTACTTCTTGAGGTTCAGGTGGTGAAGAGGCTTCACCAACTTCCATTGCTGCAAGGGGTTCTTCTTCAAACTGAACACACCTTTCGATGAAGGCTTTGTTTGTGCTCAAATTTATCAACTTGTACCCTTTTGAATCTTTAGAGTATCCAATAAAAAGACACTCTTGGCTTTGGGGCTGCAAAGCCTTCCTCTTCTCTGTTGGAATTCTAGCCCAAGCCTTTGAGCCAAAAATCCTGAAATGGGTCACATCTGGCTTGTGCCCACTCCATGCTTCGAAGGGAGTCATACCATCAAGCTGTTTGTGAGGAACCCTATTCTGAATATAGGTTGCACAGTTGATAGCTTCGGCCCAGTACTTTGGTGGAAAATGTTTGGCCTCCATCATGCATGTTGCCATCTCCTTCAGTGATCTGTTCTTCCTCTCAGCAACACCATTTTGTTGTGGTGTGTAAGGGATAGAATGCTGCATCTAAATACCTACATCTAAAAAATAATTAATAAACTAAGACTTGACATACTCACCACCATTGTCAGATCTGAGGGCCTTGAGTTTCCTTCCAGACTGGTTTTCAACCAAAGCCTTAAAGACTTTGAATAGGCCAAAAACTTCAGATTTGTGTTTCAGGAAGTGAACCTAGCAATACCTGGAAAAGTCATCAATAAAAGTCAATGCATATTTGGCCTGACTCATGGACATATGAGGGAATGGGCCAGCAACATCACTGTGGATCAGCTCGAGGGGTGTAGATGTTCTCTCATGACTAGCTCTCTCAAATTTGTGCTCTGGGTGTTTTCCTAGGATACAGCCTTGGCAGACTCCTTTGGAAAATTTTGTCTTGGGAAACCCTATGACCATCTATTTTTCACTAAGATTTGATAGATATTTGTAGTTTAGGTGGCCAAATCTTTCATGCCAAAGCTTGTTGGCTTCATTAGCATGAATGAGAAGAGCAGAGGGGTTTGAGTAAGGTAGGAAATGTGAGAACATGTATACCTTTTGAGCATGATTTGCAACTCCTTTTGCAATGACTCTACCACTTGAGATCTTTGTGATCTCAACTTCATCGGGGGAGAATATGACCTTCTTAGGAGACCCAGTGTGGGTCATCTGGTACACTGACAGGAGGTTGGAGGCGAGACCAGGCACATACAGCACATTGCTGAACTTACCATGATCAAGATCTATCCTTCCTTTGCCTTTACTTTCAGTGAGAGAGTCATCTCCCAGTACAATAGATGGTCCTTTCGACATATCCAGTGAGGAGAAGGCCTCCTTAGTCGAAACCATGTGTCTTGAAGCTCCAGAATCAATGATAAAACTGGGTGAGCTTGATGTGCCAGCAACTAGAGCATGAACTCTCTCTCTGTCATCTGAACTTTATCCTCCTTCTCTCTTCTTTGAGTTTTCTGGAAGGGAGATGTCATTCTTCTCCAGGAGATTGGTCAGCATGTCTATCTACTTTTTCATACAAGAGCTTTCAGTGTGATTGCCCTTATTGCAGTATGCGCACTTGTTCATTTCACCTTTGTTTTTCTTCTTCTGGTTATTCTTCTTGGGACCTTGTTGATCCTCCGGAGACTGTTTCTTGTCTCTATTTTTCTCAGGTGGCTTTTTAGCTTTCTTTTTGCTTTTTGAATCCACCCTTGAATCTCCAGCAATCAAAGCTTGACCTTTGGATGTTTTGATGGTTCCCATCATCACCAGCTTGTCCTGTTCTTGTGTGAGAGATTCCATGAAATCTGCAAGGCTAGGCATCTTCTAGGCTCGAGCTATCAGTTTTGTGGCATAGAAGGTCGAAACAAACACTGAATAATTAGGGCCCAGCTTCGAGAGGATGGTCAATACGAGCTGATCATATTTCTTTTCAATACCACATTGTTTCAGCTACAAAACTAGTGCTTTGAACTTGGAGAAATATAGCTGCAGGGATTCAAAGTTCGTTGGACTCAGAGAAATCAGCTCATTTTCGATTTGATGTCCCCTCATCTCATCTGTCTTTCCAAAAATATCAGCAATCTTATCCCATACTTCATTCGGTGATGTCAATCCATCAAGATGGAAAAAGAGGTCTCTGGAAATACTCAGACACAGGAGGCCATAAGCCTCATCCCTCCTGTTGTGCCATTTTATCTTCTCTGTAGCTGCATTGGGCTCTGCTTCTGTTGCCATAGTCACCCTGTAGAGGCCTTTCGCTCTCAACAGTATCTCCATCTTTGCTTTCCATTCAAATAAATTGAAAGGAGTCAAGATACTTTTCTGTGATTGATCCATAGCTCTAGAAAATTTGTCCCGGCTGTCAGTAGAAGGCTCCCAGTCTTTGATGTCGAACCTGCAAAACATTTTTTGAAGGAGAGAAACAACCTACAATGGATTTGATACCAAGTGGAAATTAAGGCCAGCAATATATTAATTTTACTCACAACAATTATCAATTGATCATGCAAAGTCACTCACAAAAGAGACTGAATATGGAGCTGTAACACTAAATTGTATTAACTGAGTGTACAATAGCCAACCCTGTAATAACATAGGTTGCTGAATAAATAGAATACATCAAGAAATCAAATGCATGAGGAGGCATCCAAATCTAGCATAAAGCAGGCTTACCAAAAATAAGCAAATCCCCCATAGGTGTAAAAAGTTGATCCCAAATATGTCATGGAGCTCACGAATTGGCAAAAAGGCATAGCCAAGCTAAAGAGTGGTGGAATGGAAGCTCATACATTCTTTTTCATGGAGAAAAGAGAGGAGGATGTGTAGGACAAAAAACAAGTCAACCTCACATAGTCTAGCTTTTCCTTTTGCCTTAAAACACTGAAAAAGCAGGCAATAAAGAAGAAAAAGCAGAAGGGCGCCTAGGAGGCCAGGAATAAAGCAGAATTGATTCCTTTAGCTCTCCCATGCACTACATGAGTCAAATAGGGAAAGTTTGACCTCTATGGATAGGCAAATAGTAACTTGCACAAGGTGGGACACATGAACTAGGAAAATAAGACAAAAATAATGGAATTAATGTCTAAGTGGGTAAAATATGGGTTGATTATTCTAACATGGACAGTGACAGGGTTCTTCTTCTGGTAGTCTTTTCTTCAGGTAGATCAAGATAATATTCTATACTTTCCCTTTCAGATTCTACCCTTTCTGCCTCTTCATAAGTCTCTACCAATGTAGGTTTGGCTTTCATCTTGGAAAACATGGCCAGCTCAGGTCCTAGGGCTGAGGTATAATACTCAATTAAGACCTTGTCTGAGGGTCTGTCAGCTTCAGAAAAGTTCTTTAAATATGTTGAAAATATTTGAGTGAAACTATGTACCTTCTCATTCTTCTCTTTCTTTAACAAACCAAGACCTTTCATCAGTGAGGCATGTGTGTTCAGGACTGTGTATTTACTTCAGAAAACCTTTTCGAAGGTGTCCCAATCAGGAATGGAATTTGCAGGCAGACTGAAATACTAGGATTCTACTACTCCTTTAAGGGTATATGGGAATAATCTACAGACCACATCTTCATGCTCTCCATCCCTTAACCCCTCTAATGCTAAATAGAAACTTTGCAAATGGTCATCTACAACAATCCTTTCCTCAGGGTCAAACTTAGGCAGCAGCTTATCAAAAGCTTGAGGTAGGTTATGCAATGGAGGCGTGAGGTTCAAAGGGGATCTAGCTCTCCAAGCAGGTAATGGGTTGGGATGATTCACAATTACACCAACCATGAGCATAGGTAAAGGAACAAAGTCTGAGTAAAGAGCAACGTGGGGTGGGTCTCGTTACAAGCTTCAAAACATCTGCTGGTGGGGTAATATTGGGAAAAAATAAGTTTCCACGGCCAGCCATCCACTGGCGGCCCTCATTCTAGCGCCAGAACTGTTGAGGCCTGGAAATTCACAGGCAACAACAATAAGGGATTCTCCCCAGTCAACGTTCCCAACTAGCCTGTGACTGTTTGGTATAGGGAATCCGTCCGGTTTGTGGTCCGGCTACCGTAGCTCAAGTAACAAAACAAAGGTTTTACCGGTTGCAGCCCAGTCCACCATGTATTTTTGTATTTTTTTATTTAAGGATGATATGCATATGCCTAATTAACCATGTAGGGTGATGAAGGATGCAGGGATCAGTCACAATGTGATGCGCAGGTTCTTACCTCTCGTCTTAGGCTCACAAGCATCTAAATCACATATGCAGTAGTGAACTAGACTAACTATCCATCTAACTATCTATCTATCCTCGGGGAGCCAGATTGTAATTTTTTTTTAGTGAGTAATGTGTATTGTACATGCAATATAAAGAGAAACTACAGTTAGCTGATATTTCTTTCCACAATGCATGAACGATTAAAGATATTTCAACAATCAGATAGCCAATTGTTTTAGGAACAACATAAATTACTCATGGTGGTCATTCCACAAAAATAAACCAGAAATTTTTTAAACAAGAACATAGGTTCAAAGAGTTAGAACGATCTCATGGTTAATGGACAAAAGGCGGGAAAAACAAAATATTTCATCTTTCAGCCATCCACAGCATAACATTTGAAAGTTCCACCAATCTTTCTCCAACAGGCAAACAATACTTCTTTATTGCAAAGAGAAATAGTTCTTCTTACAATATCTTTTCTATGTCTAACTGGGAAAAAGCCCTTTTTCCCTCTACGTATTCTACATTTATACAAAAAGGGAAAGACTATTGGGCTTCCCAAAGGTAAGTAACCTTTGGGCTTCCCAACTCTTCATTTCCCAACATTTACTTTTCCTTAAAGATTTACAAAATCGTTACAAAGTACAAAAAGTGACCACTCCTTTACGAGGAGGGTCCCACTTGGGAATCTAGAAATTTCTTCCATTTCAAAGCTTCAGAGGTAATGCTCTCAAACGCGCAGGGTTCCAAAAACTGAATGTTGATTTCAAATTTTGCAGCCTGGTTCTTTATAGCCTCAACTCTGGCTGCGCTCAACCGAGGTTGGTCCTCCAAAAGCTGCACACTAACGGCTGAATGGCCTACTTCGCTTCTCAGAATTTGTTCATCAATGGCCTTAATGTGTTGCATTCTTGCTTCTTCATCCTGATATCTTTTCTGCAACATCTCCACAAATGAGTTGTGGTCTGGGAAATCATCAAGCCTCTGCTTGGCCTCTGTCTCGCACCGGTTGTATGTAATACAGAGCCTTCTAAAAAATTCCGTGTAGGCTCCCTTCGTCTTCTTGAATGCTTTCTTGAAATCCTCTGCGGTCTTAATAGCAAATTCTATTAAGTCATAATCCTGCTTGAGGGCCTGTTTATCCTTTGATGGCAGCTCTACTGGAGTTTCTTCATTGTTTTCCAGCCTCGCCATTCTTGCAGTCAGGACTTCAAGGATGTCCTAAGATCTGTCCACAAAGTAAGAGGAGGTTTCCACGATTTCCTCCAATCGGCCATCTATCTGTAGCACTTTACATCTCTCCTCTTCAACAGCAGTTTGTAGCTACAGCATCTTGGCCTTTTGGGCCAGCACGTATTCCTTGAAGGGTTGTAGATTGACCTGCTGTTCTCTTGCTACTTCCAGAGAAGTTGTTAGGGAAGTGACCTGCTCTTGATGTTTCTTTTCCTGTTCTTGGGTGTGCAGCTCACTGGCCTCCAAGATGATCTTTTGCTTCTCTTCTAGCTCTTCTACTTTTCCTAGCAGCTGTTCCTTTTCCATCTTAAGCTCTTGATATTCTTTCTGCACTTTCTCCAGGCATTCCTGTGTGATTTCCCTCACTTGTTTCTCCACCTGAAGGAGCTGCAGTTCATTCTTTGAAACCCTCATTTATTCTTTCATATCTTCATACTTCCTCTTAAGCCTATTGCTTTCTTCTCTCTCTTTCCTTAATGTATCTTTCAACTGAGCAGAGGATTTTTTGGACTGCTCCAAGTCAGTCATTACCTCGTCCATGTTATCTTCTGAGGCATCGATTAGTGCAGCCCCGGCTCTCATGGTGAATCTCGGATCCCTGTCTGTTCCTAACACAACAGGTGTATCTGTGATCATCTTTTCGGGCATACCTCCTGTCTCAACTTTCCTCTCTGTTCTCTTCACTATCCTCTTTGTTTCCCTATCATAGAAAATAGTGTTGAAATCAGGGTTTTCTTCACCCACCTTTTGTACAAAAGGGACTAGCTTGAGTGTGGGGACCATGGGTGCGCTAGAAGCATGTACTTGTGGGTCTTGCACCTCGGGGTTCTGGGTCTGCCCTGCAGCTATATCAGAAGTTGACTGCTCTGTTTTTGTCTGTGACATCTTGAGCCTTTCTGCTTCTTGCTTTTGTAGCTCCTCATCGAGCTTCCTCTTCTTTTCTTCTTCTTCTTTCCTAGCTGCCTCTTCTGCTTTCTTAGCTACTTCTTGGGTAGCTCTTCTTCTTTCTTCTTCTTCTGTGTATAGCGAACCTACAGCTTCTTGTCCCAACCTCTGTGCATATTCAATTCTTTTCTTTTCCTCCTCATTAGCCTTGGCTTGTTGATCTCCCTTCCCACCTTTGGTGATTATCTTTTTCTTGAACCTTTTTCTCAAGGCTGTCATGTTCAGTGAACTTCGGAAGACAGATTCTTCCCAATCCCAATGGTGGGTTTACTTAAAGTGGATGTTTTTTTCCTTGCAGTGCTCTGCCACTTTACCACGGGAATCCTTTCTGTGGTAGGGCATCTCGCCAAAATGGAATCTCTCCAGCTCTTCTATAAATTCATCTGCCTTCTTAACCCTGGTGAATCTGTAGCTTCCTAACTTGAAGGGCAAAGGAGGGTAGGTGGTCTTCTTATGCTCAAACAAGAAGCTCCCTATTCCATCCAAGAAGACTTGCCTAACTTCCTCCTTGTGGATGATGTAATCAGTGGTGTATTTGGGCAATAGGGAAGGGGCTCTTGAACCTCCAAACATCCTGAAGTATAAGCCATCTTCAGTCAAAAAGTAGTCTGCATACTCCTCCATCACTTGTAGTGACTCCTCTGACATATAATCACACTCCTTCAGGAAAATGAGTGTCTATAAGGACATGATAAAGTGTTCACATACTTCTCGATAATGGATGTGATATTTATGTGCCCATAGTGGTTTATAGGTAGAATAGATAGGCATTCTTTCCCTATCCTAGATGCTCCTGAGTTCGGGGAAAGGATGATTACACAATATGCAATCGATGAGTATGGAACTCATATAGAATTTCGATCTCTTTTGGTGCACTCCTCCTAAAGCTGAAGCCAAGCAAGCTGAAAGACTATTTGATGCAATGCTGGCCCAGTTGAAAATTGTGCCCTGGGTTGCAACATAAAAATGATGGGTATCCATTCTAGTTTGAAGAGCCTGCCATGTGCTCTTCCAAAAATTCTGTTCAGCATTAAAGCTATGAACCTATAGGGGGCCCTTAAGCTTGTTGTATCGTAATCACCCGTCGGTCTGTATCTGTAATGTTTTCCTTGCAACAGCATCTTTTTAAGAGTCTCTACTAGGTCCATTCTAATGTTGTTCATCCAATCATCAGATAAAAATACTTGGGCTTCTGGCAGGTGGTAAGCCAACGCTACATATCCAAGGCTATATGCAGCATAGCCCTATTTTTCAACATTTTCCAGAATCATTGTTGTGACATCTGCCCGGGGCAGAATCCAACCGATTACTTCAAAGCACGGGAACAACTCTGGTCTGGTGGCGATATTCATCAGTGAAGATCTTTCTATGTTGGCATATATGGACTCTTCTTCTAAGCCCATGTCAGGAACCTCTCTGCGTGTGATCAGTCTAGATATTCCCCCCCCATTGGTAGTCAAGTTCAACACCAGAAATACACTTAGTGTCCTCATATATATATTCAGTTTTGGTGACAGTTTCTACTTCGGGCTCTTCCTCAACCACAGGGGCCTTCTTCTTTTGCCTCTTTGACATTGCGAACTCTTCCTGCCATAAAATTGTAACATTAAGCCATTTTGGTTGAATGACAAACTTGTAGACATCAAGGTGCAATGTGTCCTTTCTTCTATGCTTATCATGATAGCAATTAGTCAATGAAGCCATTATATGCATATATATAAGAAGAAATGCCTTAACTAACAGAACTATTGAAACACAATGTGCAATGTTTAGTGACTTTGTCTATGTCTAGCATGATGGAAAATAGTTATCTGCAAAAAAATATGCAAGATACCACTGCTTTTCAATACCCAACAATTCTAACAATATAATCGGGCGGGAAAAAACCATCTACATTAACCTGACTAAAACCTTCTGCTCTCTGTGGGTGCCATTACCATTTCGCTGCGAGGGACAGATAGGGGGAAATACACAAGATTTCAATGGTGTTCCAACCAAACCATGCCCATGCACTTATGGTCAACAAACTAAACGCAGTGGCATATCCACTTCCCCTGGCCTGGTCTCAAAAAATGACTGCGCGCGAAACGGCACGGCGAAAAGACATTGGTTTCTAAAGGGTAAGAGCCATGAGAAAGGAGGGCAATAAATCCACAAACCACCGGCAGGCCAAGACAACCCTCCCCCATAAAACATTGCCACACAAGGCAGCTTGGTGCAGATGGAGAAATGGCTGTTTGCACCAAACCCCCATTCTCTAAGCGCAGGGTCACAGACAAAGGCCGCGGGAAAATATTACTCAACGAGTCAAAACGCCCCCTCCCCGGACAGTTAAGATAAAAAATCCCCAACTATATAGGCGTAAAGATAACGGCCTTAGAACAGTCCTAACCGCGGGGAAAAAACACAACCAAATTCTTAAACAGAATGGGAAAGGGACATACGAGCCTACCTGGCACTGCGCAACCAACGTGGAGAGGGCTGTCAAGCTCCGCGGATGAGATACCTGGACTGCAGGTATCGAAAATGGGGGACTGAGCAGGCGTGAGCGGACGACAGCACGATGATAATGATAGTTCACGATAATCCCAACAACAACATTCCAAATAAAATAGTAAAACAATAAAACCCGACCCCAAATATATAGTCAACATAACGGTGGGGGGAAAAGCTAAAGATTGGATGTCGAAAGCAAACTTCTTTCCACAACGGCAGATGGAGAAAGCGCTAAGCCATCCATAGAGATGTACACGGCAGAATCTCGGAAAACTAATCATCGGGTCAAAAGTGAAACGAGAGCAGCAAAGGATAAATCGATCCACAATGGGAGAAAAACGGCTACGCATCGGCAAGGTCAATATTTTGGCATCCGTAATAGTGGAATAGAAAATGGTGCAGTCTTTCGCAACGGGTGGATATGAACGACCTAGACAACCGGAAAATGTTAAGCCTTCTGCAACGCAACGGTGGAAACCTAAAACCTATGGGATCGACGAAGACAGCCAAGCGGGAAACGAAACATTGAAGCAATGATCGAGAGAGGAAGCGGTTTTCCATCCGCAACGAGGGAGAAATAAATGACAAATCCTTCTGACGTAAACCAAAAGATCGACCGATGTGAAAACCAACGAATCAGAAAGAAAATCAAAGACAAAACCGATTATCCATCTGCAACGGCGGGGCACTAACCAAATAACTTCCGATTTAGGCATGCTTCAAATGCATTCAAAGGAAGCGATAAAGATTGATCAAATAGTGGATTATTTCATAGTGCTAGAGGAAGAATCAAAACAAGTGGTAGATCAACCCAAGCATTTTAAAATCATTTTGAGAAATCATTATTAGACCAACTCAAAGAAGAAAATCGAACTAATCCAAACAAAGGGGGGTCCTAATGTTTTTTGGAATTTTGGGAAATTTTTGCAGTTGCAACACTTTATTTTTGTTTGTTTTGTATATTTTGATTGATTTCAGTAAAAGAAGGAAACTTTTTGGTTGCATGGAGAGCATCAGAATTCTGGACTAACTAAAATCCTTGATTATAAGACTGTGTACTATTGATTTATCTGGAATAATTTCTTCTAGTTTAGTAGTTTTTCTAAATGTCTATGAACACATTGAATTCCTACTTAATCCTTGTAAAATAACTCAAGATCAAAAGGTCTAGAATGATATTTTGAGGCTCCATCCATCTCACATTTAAAAATGTCTTAGGGGGGTGACAAGAGAAGACCCAGGGAAAGGAAGTAGGGTAAATAGTATATTATATATAAATGATCCCATGACAAGAATTGAAACACTAAAGGAAAATAAGAGTCAAAATCTCCTAAGAAAGAAATGTGTATCAAAACAAAGTACTGAACCATACGAGTACAAAATTGCCAAAGTTCTTCTCCATCCATGAGCTGAAAATTAAATATATCTCTCACACAAAAGGACACTATGGATAGAGGATCCTGAATAAAAATTCAGAAAAAAAGGCATGCAGGAGGACTCAAATAGGACAAAAGTCCAAAAGCACAAAAAGTGCAAAATGGCATGGGAATGAGGAACAAATGAATACTTTTGTTTACCATATGTTACAATCCTGTGGTGTCCAAGCTGGAAGCTACTCGAAGACAGAGGTAAAAAATGAAACTCATATTCCTGGCCTCAAAAGAGTTATCTTGAATTTGAAATCTTGGTTTCCATTTTCCTAAATTGGACTATCATCAATGATTAAAAGTACATACATTTGCCATTTGGGAAATCCAGACATCTAGAAGAATTCAACATGTTGATTTTATTGTCAAACAGTCTGTTACTTAAGGAAGAAATTGTCCAAAGATCTGGGTTCACCAGGTAGTCGGCAATTGTTGCAGCTGCAACTATTTCCCAAATTTTTTAAAATTTTGGACCCTCCTTTTAATTTTATCTTGCCTAGATTTGTTTGGGATTGTTAAACTTTGTTGTTCCTCTGCTACAAATTTGGATCTTTTGAGGTTGAATTGAGGTAAATTGTTTACCACTTTTGGAAGTTGAATGATTATCTTTTGTTAAGACTAATGATTTTGACTGTGAAGTTGAAATTGACGGCCCTTTTGATTTAAAATGATTTCCTTTATCGCTGTCAGAAGTTTATTTATGTCTGGATCGGGGTGGTAGTTCTCTATGCAGCCGTCGTTGTGGAGGGTAAGTAATCAACTTCCCGATGGACAATTCGTATTTTCACTGATGCGCTTTTATTTCATTTTTTCTTTGGACTGTTGGCATTCTTATTTTATCACTGTTGGAGCATTAGTCCTCTATATCACCTCCGTTTCGGAGGAAAGATAAAGAACAGGCTGATGGTTAGTTTTTATTTCACCGATTACGTGGTTTTATTGGTTCAAACTATTTGCTTTACGATGATATTTTGTTTTCACTATTGGAATGTTGTAAACTCACCGATCCACAGTTATTAAAGTTTTCAATCACCAAAGTTTTATTTGGATTGCGGAAGTCGTAGTCTGATTGATTCTCGTTGTTGCAGCTATATAGTACGCTATATCTCCGATGGTCAATTGGTTCATATGCCAATGCAATACTGGTTAGTCTTCCAAGCCTCCGATCACTGATATTTTTATGTTGACTGTGGAAGTTTTAGTCTATTTGTCTCTCGTCGTTGCGACTGCATACTGAACTATTTTGCCGATGCACTATGGTTAGTCCTTCCGATCGTCGATGCCTATGTGTTTAGTGGTAGTGGTTCCGATCTCTGATGCCTATACGGTAGTCTTTAGTGTTTTATTTCAATGAAGTTTTCTTTTGATAGCAGAAGCAGTAGTCTGACCTTTTCCCGCCGTTGCAGTTGAGTTATACACTATCTTTCCGATGTTTAGTTGGTTTATCTGTCGATGCATTTCTAGCTAGTTCCTCATTCTTCCGATCGTCGATGATGTCTTATTGTCATAGAAGTCGTAGTCCTTATGGTTTCCACCTTTGCGGATCCTTAGTGCACTAACCACCCGACTAATAGTGTTTCCACTCACCGATGAGAGCTTTGTTTTCTTCCGATGCTTAGTATTTTCCCACATTTCTCGTGTGCTTTTACTCTATTTTTATATGGCGGTTACTTTTTCATGATTCGTGCTTTCATCAAAGGATTTTGATTTGGTCCAGATGCGGCCTTGATTGAGATGAAGAGTCTATTTCTTGGGCTTGTGGTTTTAGTTTGAACAGTGGATTTAGCAGAGTTCAAGATACGAACGTGCAGGATTTTCTTGCATTATCATTTTTCATTTCATGCATTAATATTTTTGATAGTTCACTTTACAAGATGTGTGTTTTAATATGGTTTGTGTTACTTTGTCAAACACTAAGTGATCTAAGAACTGGTTATTCATGACAGGGTGATTGTTGCTGTAGAAAAGATATGTCTAGAAGACAAAGCAGAAGAAAGTAAGGGTCTGAGATCTCAAACAGATCAATAACAGCAGAGGCCCAGGCTTGGGAAAATTTCATCAATTACCAAGCTGGTCCCTTTTTATAAAGTTCTCTTAAAATCTAAGTCTGAAATGTAATATATTGTATGAATCATGAGCACTCGCTAAAAGACAAAATTATGGGACTGAACGATTGGGGGAAGCCCAAGGGTCACCGAGGGGAAGCCCAAGAGTTTTGCTTGTAGTATAAGTATAGGAGAGTTAGATATCCAAAAGGACTTTTTCCCAGATAGATTTGTAGGATTATGTTGTAAGAAGAACTATTTCCTTTTGCA
Organism: Pseudotsuga menziesii; assembly: GCA_001517045.1. Taxonomy (NCBI): domain Eukaryota; kingdom Viridiplantae; phylum Streptophyta; class Pinopsida; order Pinales; family Pinaceae; genus Pseudotsuga; species Pseudotsuga menziesii. The sequence continues at coordinate 172,076 of LPNX010525117.1, read as the reverse complement.
ATAAGAATTACAAGTTTCCTGTAGGAGAAAGCTTGGTGGAAGATTTCAAATGATGTGCTATGGATTTGTTGAATGTGAACTATTTTGTTTTCAGCTGTTGTCCATTAACTGTGATATCATTCTAACTCTTTGAACCTATCTTCTTGTTATGAATGGGCTCTATTTTATTCTATGAAATTTCCACTATGAGTAATGAAGGCTTTTCATAAACAATGAGCTATCTTGTTGTTCATATATCTATTAATGTTCATGTGTTTTGAATTAATTAACAGCTATCTGTGATTTTTCTTAATGCATGCGCAGAAATACATTACTCATTGAGAAATGATAATCTTGCTCAACAGGGATAGGTTAGATAGTTAGTTTTAGTTTCTTGTTTTGTGTGATTTAGATGCGAGTGAGTTAAGATGAGAGGTAAGAACCTACGCATCACATTGTGACCCCTCCTCGTATTCTTTATCAGTCTACATTTTTAGATAGGCACTTGCATATCATACTTAAACATAAAAAACTGAAAAATACACATAGTGGACTGGGCCGTAACCGGTAAAACCTTTAAATTTTGTTACTTGACCTATGGTAGCCGGACCATAAACCGGATGGATTTCGCATACCAAACAGTAATGGGCTAGTTGGGAATGTTTACTGGGGATAATCCCTAACATTTTTTACCTATGAATTTCCAGGCATCAACACATCCTTCTAGTGAGGACGAACTGAAATGGATTGACATGGGCTACCACCAAGGTCTGGCGAAGGAGAATATAATGTCTCAATATTTGAATTGCATGAATGGTATCTAAGGAAAGTTTCTCCACATGGGAATAATGGATCTCCACATCTATAAGGTTTTAGCTCAAATAATATATGACATGCTCCTGGAGCTCCTCATCCTCCTAAACCAAAACCGTTACCAACAGTCTCCATGGACACGGCCACATAAAGTAAAAAGTCACGGCTATAGTCAAGTGGGATAATCATCGGGGCCAATGCTAAGGCTCGCTCAAGTGCATCAAAGTACTCCTGGGCTCGCTTATCCCAGTAAAAGGTAGTGTCCTTCTTCAAAAGACGAATAAAGCCTCTAGTCAAATTGGAAAAGTTAATGACGAATCTCCACAAGAAGTTTACCATGCCTTGCAAACATTGAAGATGTCTAATGTTTCTCAGGGGAGACAATTGAAGTATTTCCTCAACCTTTAAAGGGTCAACTCTTATACCCTCCTTGGAGTCAATGAACCCTAATAAGTGACCAAAATTCACACAAAAGATTTTTTTATGAGGATTTAACCTGACCAAGTAATGGAGACATCTTTCGAACACTAATCTCAAATGGTAGGAATGGCACATCCTCTAATGAGAATGAACATCAAGTTCATCCAAAAAGAATTCAATAATTGATTTGAGATCATGGAAGATCAAGGTCATAGCCCGCTGAAAAGTGGCTCCAGCATTTTTAAGGCTGAAAGGCATCTTTCGATATGCAAAGGTACCCCAAGGACAAATAAAGGCAGTCTTATGTTGGTCCTCGGGTTTGATTTGTATCTAATTGTATCCGGAAAAGCCGTCCATAAAGGAAAATACCTCACTTCCTGCACACTCATCCAAAATTTGATCAATAAATGGTGTAGGAAAATTATCCTTAGGACGAGCACGATTCAAGTCACGGAAATCGGTAACTATACGGATCGTTCCCTGCTTCTTATCAACTGGAACGGGATTTGAAACCCACTCCATCAAGGAACGGGATAGATAAAACCGACATTCAACAGGTTTTCTATCTCAACCTTAATTGTGGGTGCTTTTCTAGGATTCACTACACGTAAGCGTTGTTAAACAGGATTAGCATTGGGATAAGTTTTAATCTCATGTTCAACAATGTGAGGGTTGATACCTAGCATTTCCTCGTATGACCAAGCAAATACATCACGAAACTCTTTGAACAGCTCAGTATACTCTTGAATCTCAGCATGGGAACATTCTGCTCCAATATATACATTCTCAATCTTTCCAAGATCAGGAGAGATATTGATAGGAATGGTAGGAGATATAATCGCCATGTTTCGATCAGCCATCGGACCAGGAGAGCTTAATGGAACCACGGGACTACCAATTCTCTCACTAAGAATTTCCCTAAAGTCTTCACACTCCAAACGGTCAAGCTCAAGAAGAAAATAAGATCTATGATGCGACTCTTCCCAAGGTGGCTCAACTCCAAACATAGCCTCAATAATAGATTCATCTGATGAAAAAATGCTATTAAGGTAGTCATGCACATGAGAAGACTCAACTGCCCATGTAGGCAACACATATGGGTCCTCCGCCTTTGTCTACAAAGAGGAAGGACTAGGCTCTGCAATACATTCAAGATTCACTTGATATGCTATCATTGCTGCAGGAAACTACACGTCTGTTCCGATAGGCTCACACGAAGGACTAAGTGTAGGAAGAATCCAAGGATCTTCGATATGAGTGGTACGAAAAGACACCGAATGCAATGACAATGAAGACTCATCGAAACTAGACCCGATCATAAGAACAAGTGCAGGACAAATAAAGGATCCCATAAGGGATGGATACATGCCAACACCCATACTCCCAGTTGTCGGCTGAGAGTGCTCGATAGTCGGGACAGAAGCTCCCGAAGATGCAGTAACACACAAATTCTTGAATGACATTTGATCAATCGTAACTATCTTCCCATTAAATGGAAAGCATACAACTTGAAATAGAGAAGAATCTACGGCTTGCATACTATACATCCAATTCCTACCTAGTGACAGATTGTAGTCAAGGGGCGCATAAACCACCTCGAACTCAATCGCGATGGTCTTCCCTCCCAAATGGACCTTAAGAGAAGGAAGAATGCCATGCGACCGAAATGATCTACCATCAAAAGAAATCAACATGGTAGTGGATTTAGACAACTCAGGTGAACCAAAACCCTTCCAACACACCAAAGACATCACGGAAGCAGCAGCGCCTTCATCAATCACAGTGCGTTTGACGGTCATGTTAAGGCATTCTATATGAATCAAGAGAGACACATAGTAAGGAAAGCAAGGATGTAGTCCCACGCTTTCAAATTTGATGACAGAGGAAGAGTTATCATCGTTAACACTAAGAGTAGAAATCAAATCCTTCCTTTGTGAAGGACAACTCTGAAGTACTTCGAGTGCAGACATTGCACAAGGAGTGTGGCCCAAATCGTTGACAACAGAATAGTTCTGGGTGGCTCGAGAATTAGGATTGTGCCCCGAACGCTTAAGGACTCCCTTAGGAATGTGAGGTGCAACTTCATGTTTATCTACAGGGTTTTCAATATGAAAAGGACTCCCAGGTGGAGCAAGTTCCTTTCCAAGGTCTAGTTGTGACGAACCATAGTCCTTTGCACGAGTCACAACCTTAGTAGCATGCACCATATTGATGCAACCATAACCACTATTGGCTTTCGGTGGATCTTGATCCCCAACAAACTGATCATGGGTCCTTGAGTTCATCTTTTCGTTATGAGGTAAAGGGTTGGTCAGCACAGCTGGGCCCTGTGCTATGAACCTTGAGGCTTCTTATATCCGAGGGCACAAGTGAGTGAGGTGGTCATCCTTACACAACTTGCAAGGAAACTTAACCTTATGTTTAGACTGCTTGTCCCCCCAGCATTTCAGGTGTTCTTTTCATTAGAATTTGAATTTTCATTCCTATTCCCACCCTTACGATTCTTTTTACCCTTCTTCTTATTCCTTCCGGGTTGCTGGTTACCCTTCTGGTCCGACGATTGCACTGAAAGCACATTTTCCTTTTGGATGGGTTGAGACGAAGCCGTGGCTTGTCCCAAGGTAGATTGGTTGATAGATAATTGACTGACCTGTTTCAAAACCAAATCCACAGGTTTGGTACTCGTACAACCAACAATACCATTGGCATGTGGTCCAGGTTTGAACTTAGGGTTGAAACTAGAACGCAGAGCGTTAGGAATGATCTCATATAACAAAATGGATTGAGCATAAATCAAATCCAATTCCTGCACCCAAAAATGGCTTGTTCCTCGTTCTGAACTCCGGATGTAGAAACATCCTTTGCTATATAAGGTAGTAACGATTTAAGGAACCACTCAAGGAGAAACTCTGGCAGTATGAAGGATTTAATCAATCTCTTCCAT
>LPNX010525117.1:68007-162078 GCA_001517045.1 Pseudotsuga menziesii | reverse complement strand
GTTGAGACAAGTCACTCAACAACACACACTCACCATACAACAAGTGCATAACTCGACTTGGGAACACGAAGTTGAGGGAAGGTGATGCAGAGCATCCAAAAACTGCAGCGCATGTTAAGTGATGTAGAGCCTTTGGACTACAAAGATTAGCAACTCTCTCCAAGTTGTTCATAACAGAAACCCCACTTGACTTAAGTTCAATCTTGTTGATCATAAATTGTATGAACACATTTCTCTAACTTTAGACATGTGTACTCTTCATTTCAATCTGGTTAGGGGAGTAGAAGTTACACTTCTGCTTCTTTTTAGGGGAAATTCTGGCTAGAATCCCAAGTTATAAAAAGACTAAGCTAGGTGAATAGCTGGAGTCAGTGCTTGGTAATTTTTGTGTGACTTTTTGTAATTTAGTTTTGATTTTTTTCTGAGAGAACAAGGGAGTCAACCCCATGGAAAAGGGTAGGAGCCACTGCAGCCTGCGCTCCCACCTAGTGAATAATTAATGCATCCTCTTTCCCATCGCAAGTCAGAGAAAGAAGAGATATTGAATCATAAAAACAGACATATTGCAATGAAAATGGAGATATAGTAAGCATATATTCTATTAAATGGCATAAATAGAACAGGTTGTAACTACAACAGCTAGAATGGTGGTAGTTATCTATGAGAAGAGATGGTGTTTCTCATCCGTGCCAATCTGAATGCAAACTAAGGACAAAAGGGCCTCGATTTATAATAAGCATAAGGGAGAGAAACCTAAACGTCCAAAACATAACCATAGAAGATTAACTGTGATAAAGTTGCGGCCCCAAGGTGGTTAGTTGAACAATCAACTTCATTGGGGCATAAATTTTGCATATGATATTCGATTTTGACACTTGATAGCCTGTTGGAAAGGTCTATCTGAGATTTCCATACTCCAAATGGAAATTTTTTTATTTTTATTTTTCCATGAGATGGTAGTTCGAAGCATGGCGTCCCAAGAGGAAGTGGAAGTGCAAGTAGAAGAGTTAGTATCGTAGGTAGGGAATCATGCTAAGATGCCCATAGGGCTGCGATAGTGTCAAATCAACAATAAATTGGGTAGTTAAAATAGTTAACCGGCATCCCTCTCGGATGAGATGCATATTAATGACGAATTGAACCATTGGATTGATAGGATTGGCGCCGCATTTGGGCGATTAATGTATGATTTGGTCATAATGATGAAATGTGATCATAATGATTTGGTCATAATGGGTGGAAGATCGATTCAACGCTATAAGAAGTGGCTAAACATGGTTAGAATTCACCATTTTGCAAGTGTGAGTTGTTGATAGAATTTTAGAGTTGTTATGTTGAGTTGTGTAGTCAAGTTGTTGAGTGAAAAAGGGTTGAGGTTCCCGTAGTAAACTTATAGGCACTGATGTGGCATGCTGCGTGAGCTGGTTACAGTAGAGATTTCAATCAAGAGGGATTCACCAATTGTCGGGGTAACTATTGAGGAGGAAGTTGCAAGAAAACTGGTAGGTTCATCATCAGTTCCAAAGAAGAAGAGGGGGGCGTAATGCCCCACATCCCTGGTTCATAAAAAATGGCAGACTAGAACATCTACGCAACAAGGAGAGGAAACACTTGCATAGATGGGTCCATCAACTCAAGGGGATAGGAAACATCATCCCACGTAGGGGTATCCACTGTGAATATCCCTAGGTATGTTCCTCCCTGTTGGCCCAATGCGAAGCCCAGGAAAGCGATGAAGAATGAGAAGTACCCAGTCAATATGTCAGTGATTCCACATCACATGATATGAAACTAGGGAAATTTTTCCCTCACTCACGCGGATGAAATATGAGGACCATGATATGCTCACATCACTAGATATTACTAAGGAACCATATCTACCAGTGGCACAAGCGGTAGGTGATCGAGTAGAACGAATTCCACATGACTGGGCGCGTGGGTTGGAGATATTGGGACTGTTGGGACTGATCAACATTCTGCATTTTGGGTGGTTGAATGAGGAAAATTCATGCATGAAGCAGATCTTGGCGTGCTTCCATGGAGGGATTCTATGGCTAGATCGATCGATCATAGTCATTGTGGCACTTATTTCAGAGATCATGAGGATTCCCAAGAAGGGGCCCGATGCATCGTATTATTTTAAGGGGAAAGACAATGTCAGGAGGTTTGCTACACAGCTAAAGAAAAGATACAATCTGATGCATGATAGACGAGCATACCGTGTTGACAGTATAAATGAGCCAACGATTCGCATTGTGGCGAGGATTCTGGCTAGCAAGATTTTCAAAATGAATAGACCCAACCAATGTAATTCGGGGGTCATCTCTTGTGTGAAGAAGTGTACACAAGGGGTACAAATGAAATGGTCGATGTTCTTAATGAACCAGTTTGCAGATGATGCACTTGCAGTCCAGGTGGGGCAACGATCGTTCACATACAGTTGGTTACTCATTTTGATTGCGCTGGTGGCTTCGATGGAGCCGAAATATTATTAGGGGATGGAGGTAGATATAGTGAAATTTTGTAAAGGAGTGCAATACCATAATCTCTGGTTCGTGAAGGAATCAGAGCGACTGAAGGACTATGCAATTCAGTTTTGGATACACTAGGAGGTGATGCAGGCTGCAACAGTGAAGATTCTGCGACTAACAGAGGAAGCAATGGTCAAATACCAATGAGTCATTTAGTTCATGATTGGGCCGCATGCCATTCATGTGCAGGAATGACAAGACCTAGATAAACAATGGATTCCCATGACACATAAGGTTTTTTATGCATAGATGGAGAATATTATTGCTGATTGGATCTAGGAATGCAAAAACCTATCAGCATTGAGAAAGTGTCGACGGGTCCACCAGCTGATGCACCAGTGGATCCTCTTCCCAAACCACCAAGTGATCATGAATTTGATGAAGCATCAACATGGACCCCCATGGATTCAGATGCATAGCGGAAGTTTAAGGAATCTCGTATGAAGAAGAGGAAAAATTGGGGTGCGACCAACAACGACGTACCAATGAATGAAGAGAAATTGAGTCGTATCATTGCATCCATTATAACAGCGAATGATGCAGCAGGAGAACAGATGAAGAAGCAAGCAAAAGATGGATTTGGTGAGATAAAAACTCACCCTTACTCTTTAATTGATGCATTTTTTAATATGGTACTAGAGGAAACCACTGTGCAGAAGGTTGGATGGATCAACACTGGGACGCGAATTCCACTGTATGCGATTAACACCAATAGTGAGGACCTCAATGCCTCACTTCAAAAATTGCAGGATCTATCAGTGGACATCAATGTATTGTCGACACAGAAATTGGTGCACATGCAGAGGGTCACTAATCAGGAGTTGGTGGATAGGGAGAAAGTAATCAATGGTTAATTTTTGAGGTCGCAAGAGAAAGAGGTTAAACCATGTAAAGAGATCGAGGCATTGTAGAAGGAAAAAGAATGGCTGACATAGGAGAAAGCAAAAGAGATTTTGGAACTCAAGAAGGAGTAGTATTGTCTGATTGTAGAGAAAACATAGATCTGGGACAACAAGGTGTGTTTGGAGCAGGCAGTTTCTATTTCTTGTCAACAAATACATGAGAGCACGATGGAACTAGATGCGGAGGAAAAAGAAGAGAGGCTTGGGGCCGTCATTGCACAATTACAACATGAAAATGAAAAATTGCAAGACCCGGTACATCCAGACACACCACCAAAGAAAGTTGTGAGAAGGAAAAGTGCCATTGAGGACTTCACAACATAGCTATAGGAAATGGAGCAAGAAGCGAAGAAAGAAATTGATGCAACTACATAATTTTGTGGAAGTGTAGTTCAGGATGCACAGTTGGAGAAACTGACCACATGGATGTAGGACTACGAGGGGAAATTGGAAACATTTAAGATGTTGCTTAAAGTGATGCCCCCAGTCATATAGATCACAAAATCCATAGAATTGAATAACTTTCGATAGCGGGTTGCAAAGGATAAGGATCATCAACAAAGGCGTATGACGCAGTTAGATGAATTTCAAGAGATTGGTGCGCAACTCTTGGTAAATGATGTTTCGGTGCTACAAGAAGTTCATGCAGGTATAAAGGATGTCACAGCAAAGATCATTGAGAACTCATTAGATCATGAAGAGAAAAAAAGCTGAGAGATTGCTGAGAAAAGCAAATAACAGGTCAAGGAAATTACCCAACAGTACGATGAATTCAAGGTGAAGATTAGCAGATACACTATTTTCAGCTCACGTGGCTCAAGGGAGAGCCACAAGATTGTGTTGGGGGCCTGTTGGTGAGTGGTTTTGGGTTAAGTTAGTCACGTAGCATCGTAGATGCTATGTAAGGTCAAATATGTCATGCAAGGTGGAAAACAATGCGGAAGTCGGATTTACAATATTCTATGTATTTTGGTCATATTTTGTAGATTTGGACCGCATTATGTGGATTGTGGTCACTATTTTGTAGATTATGTTAAGAAGTAGTTAGGTAGTTGGCTTAAGTGGACCATGAATGTAAAGGAGAAAGCCTATAAATAGATGTAGAATTGAAAGTGTTAAGTCTTCTTAGGCATGTTGAGGATTAAGATCTAGGCATGAACTAAGAACCTTTGATCTATGTATGTGAATTGAGGAACTATTTTGGAGAATCTGTGTTTTGTTGCGAAGGTTAATATGACATGATGGAGATTGAGCATAACCATTATGTCTTTTTCTCTCTTCCTCTTTTCATGTTCTAAATGTGAATGCGATATGTATTTGGGAACGATGCGATGCTTCTCTTCTATGAGTGATGATATGTTATTAGATTTGTATATGCTTCAATGTATCTATTGTGATCTAAGTATGTTGATATGATCCACTAAATGATCATATCATTCTGTTGCATAATATGAATAATTACATCCATTGAATGATGTTGTGTTGAGTTGATAAGTAGATGCACAGTCCTCCTTCATACTATGGAAACTTGGTTCCAACGGTTCTCCCTCAAACATCTCGGGTGAGACTTCATCTACTCTGAAGGTGTTTTTAGATGGGGTAAAACCTGTCTGGACCAGTTCTTAGGGATATTGCGGTGGTTTGAATTTCGACAGAGAAGTGAACCCTTGTTGACAGGTTTTGTGTTAACAAAATGGGAAAATTGTCTTCAAATGGACATCGACATAACAACAAGATTTTGAGCAGCTCAAACACAAGCTTTGTATTGTACCAATACATTTTTTACCTAATTTTCATTAGCCTTTTGAGATTGAGATGGACGCATCAGACTATTCCTTTGGCGTAGTGATCACTCAATCTGGTCACCCAGTCTCTTTTCATTCTAAGACTTTTAATGACATCGTCAGAAGGTATTCAATGTATGAAAAGGAATTGTATGCCATTGTGCAAGCCCTTATGTAATGGAGACATTACATTCTTAGCAAGGATACAATCATTCTTACTAACCACAAGCCTTTATAGTTCACCCCATCCCAATTGAAGTTACAAATAACTTGACAACGCAAGTGGATTAATTACCTACAACAATTCTAGTTGGTAATTAAGTATCAAAAAGGAAAATCCAATGTCGCAACCGATTGTATGAGTCGACCAACCATTACTCTCCTTTTTATATTGATGAGTATGCACAGGCACAACACCACTACTAAGCCTCAATTGTATTCATTATATTATGAATTTTCTACAATTTATCAACAGCTTCAAACTGACCTGTCATCCGCTACTGACTATTTCCTAAAAGACACCTTGCTTACAAGCTTGGACAACTTTGTGTACTGACAAGTGAGCACTGACAGAAGCTCATTTGGGATGTGCACTACAACAAGACTGTGGGACACTTTGGAGTAGCGAAGAACCTTGCCATCCTCCAAAATTATTTGATTGGCCTTCACTAATTCTAACGTCAATAGGTACATTCGATCATGCACCGTTTGTTCCATTGCTAAACCATTGAATTGACGACAAGGATTGTACATGCCTTTGTTGGTTCCTAGTCGACCATGGGAATCTATTTCTATGGACTACTTAACGGGATATCCTACTACCAAACATCAGCATGACATGATCTCAATAGTATTCGACATATTTTCCAACATGGCCATTCTCATTCCATGTAAAAAGACTATGACAATGCAGCAGACTGCTCAACTCTTCTTCGAACATGTCTAGAAACATTATGGATTATCAACGACCATCATTTCCAACATAGATGCCTTTTTGTCAGCATATTTTGGAAGACTCTCTATGGGAACAACTCAATACAAGACTCTCCTTATCAACAGCTTTCTATACTCAGATAGAGGGACAGACAGAAGTTGTGAATCACTTGGTAGTACAATGTCTTAGGATGTGCAACCACAAGCATCGTCGAACATGGGATAAAAGTATCTAATATATGCAACATAGTTACAATCGTGCTCAACACAAATATATGGGAAAGATTCAATTTTAGATTTGTTATGGCTTTCAACCCTCAAAGACCATTGAATTTATTAGTTCATCGACACAGTCGAACGACACCAACTCTAACCAACGAGAAGTTGAAAAATAATTAAATTTTTAGATCAAATCAACAACATCCATAAACAAGCACAAGAAATGTTGCAATGAGATAATGTAAAAGCTAAGGCTTGACATGATAAGCATAGTACCCGACATTCATTTCAAATTGACAATTGGGTCTGGTTGCATCTCAAGAAGGAACGCTTCACTAGTCCATACAGGAAGCTGAAGCCTTTGTGATATGGTCTATACATTATTCTTAAGAATATTGTAGAAAATGGTTTCCAGCATGACATTCCTTCATGCATGGGTCTGCATCTAGTATTTATTGTGGATTTACTTCAACCATACCATGCAACATTTTTGAAACAAAATGACTTGCAGACAGTAGAACCGAATGACATCTATCCAGATGTTCATGAGCCTCTTCCTTGTGACACCATTGTGGGATGACGAATACCCCATACAAGGATGAATGCAATTCCCTTGTTTCAGGTGGCTAAAGTCAAATAGAACCCAGCACAAGTAAAATGGTACTCTACTACTAAAAAACCCAACAAGTTTCCCCATATGTATAAGAAAACAATGGGGACCATTGTTTCTTAAGGAAGGAGGTATGATCCTGTCACATACCCCAATTTTGTAAAATAATGTTAATTGTTTAATTATATTCCTAAGACATTATGTTAAATTTAATGCTAAGTAGGAACTGATGACTCAGCAGAGTCAACAAAAGTGGAATGTAATTCAGAAAATTTTATTATTAATAAATAAATTGTGGAGACAACAGCATGGGAGAGCTGTTAAAAAGAGGTTATTGGTCAAACTGGTGGATGGAACTAAGTGGAGGGAAAAATACAAGTGGCAGCATCCTCAAACACTTCCTAAGATGCAGGTGGAAAATTCCCTATATTTGGGGTCATGATCCCCCAAGAAAGTGGGATCAGAGCAGGTGGCTCATTAAATGTCAACTAACCCAAAAAGACCTAGGCAATCTTTTAAAAATACCCAATGAATAGAGCTGAGGCTGCTGAGATATTTTTCCATAGAGAATTCATTTAGGTGAATGCTATTCAGGAATTTCATTGGGGAAAAGGGGAAAAACAGTAAGGAAGTTGTTTGAGAGGAATGTTCCATTAACTTGGTTTATTACAGCTTGTTAGCTGGGAGAACTTACTGATAAGTTTAGATTTGATACTAAGTTTGAAGACTGGTATTTGACTATTGCTACACCTAGTTCCAGCCAGGGATACCAGAGCAAGCTCGGGGGTCCTGAGGAGTCACTGTTTGAGTGCTCTCCAGGATTTGGTAGGGAGGAACAACCTCCCATTGCTGTTGTTGTCCAAAGCTTAAGCAAGTCCTGTCACTTAACTGTCTTTGTTTTGATAACTGTGAATGGTTGAATGATTATGTTTATAGTTATGATATAAAGATTTAACTGGTTTAGTGATGTAAATGTTTTTAGTTTATCAGTAATAGAATCTTTGATGAAGAGTAAAGACCCACTGTGTTTTTCCACATCTGGGTTTACCAGACCATACTCCAGCACAGGGGTAAAATTATAAACAGATGGTATGATGAGATTGCAGAATAATAGATTGTTTCTTTACTTATCATCAGAAGAAATATTTGTTTTACTGACATTAGCATGTGTTATAGATAAAATTATTCCCTTGTACAGTATTTCATCCTCAGTAATTCTATTATCTATAAAGAACAAATAGAAGAATATAGTAGTTATATTGTAGGAGTAATACCATTATGGAACTTCAGGTAATGTATTTATTACATTAATTACAAACTGGAATCATTTATGCTTTCTGTACTGCTAGGTAAATAAACAGTACTTAAGAACATTAATACAATAAAATAAGAATATAAAAACCCTATATAAACTGAAGGGTATAAACTATATGTTATCACTTACAAAATTTCTTAATAACTAGTACGTCAAGGTTAAACCGAGCACAAAATCCTTGACAATAAATTTATAAAAAGAAATATTAAGAGTAAAAATTTAAGTGCTTAATCTATAGTAAGCAATTAACAAGTTACAGAATGCTCGACTTCGAGCTTAACTATATTGTATAAAATATAACTAGAAACCCTTATAATTTCAGAAGTGTAGTGTAAGTAATAGTAAGTTTTGAGGACACTTTAATAATAGGTTAAATTATAAACAGAGAACAATTATTATTTCCATTTATACTTATAAAAGAACCTAAGCAGAGCTAGCAGTAAAGGTAATAAACATTCTAGGTAGGGTAACTTTATTATTATAATAAGTAATAATCACTGCCTTACTATCTACTGTACAGAAATAATTTTGTTTGGAAATCACAATAATGTTTTAACCTATTATTGATAAACAGAAATTTATTATAAAACCTGTAACCAAGGTTACTCTGTTAGTAACATAAAGAATGCCATTAAAACATTCAGGCTTCATAATTTACAAAGTATAACCATTATAACAATTTATAAAATTCTTTCAGTAAATAATTAACTCGATATATTATTAACATTCAGGAAAAACCCTACCAGTTAATACCATAAATCATTTGCAAAGAGTAAAATATATATTTATCAAATTTATAGGAATCAAAGGTATCGAAGTCAGATAGGCTCATTAAGCCAAGTTTAAATAGTATATGGTTTCAAAACTATACAGTAACGAAATATTAACTTAAGAAAAATTGTATGGACAGTGCATAGCTCCAAGTTTAGGGTAAACCCTGTCAAAATTAAAAGTATGTACTGAGGTTCATCGAAGGAATGGAGTTTTATCTCCTTGGTACCTCACGGCTACCAACATATTTTACAAAAAATAAAATTACAGCCTGTACAAACAGTATATATATGCATGCTTTACACAGTAATCAAATAAAGACTCAAAACCCATAGTCTCAGCTTCAGCCAAGATTCCATGCTAAATGAAGAGTTGAAATTCTTTTAACAGGGGATAAGTTCACTAACGGAACCAAAGTAACCGCGAGGGTTTCACACCATGAAGACAAACCCATGACTGCCCTAAAGGACCAGCAAGGAGGAGAACGCCATGGATAAAAACCAGGCTTACAGGGAATAGCAGCTGTTGAAGTCTCACACCTTCCACGCCAAGAGGAGAAGACTAACCCTGTAACGAAGGTTAAACATAATATTAAAAACCTTTGCCAAAAACTATTGTTTGTTTAAGCTATTAATTTGAAAATAAAACGAAGGGAAACCGTGTATCTTACCTTAATGTTTAACAGATATACGCCCACTTAAGAACAGCAAGACAACCACCAGCAGGAAGAAAGGTAAACCCTTCATTTACTGCAGAGAAGAAGGAGCTCGCTGGAGCAAAAGGTAACCTGTCACGATGGAGGACGTTTTACAGCATCAAGTCAAGGTGACCACCTACACAGTGACGAGTTTGGGCAATGGATTCCAAGGGAGAAACCCTAAGTAAATCAACACTATTCAACATTCAACAGAAAGCTTTTCGACATAGTAATATTCCTCACAATGTTGTAGAAGAGTCGATAAGGAGCTGATTCAACATATGGACTGCTAGCAGACAGTGTAAACATTGGAGCGAACAAGGAGGTTATTGCAGAGCGGTCGGAGGCCCAAAGGCAATGGAAGAGTGACAATTAGGGTTAAGTCAAACCTTTTTAAACACCAGTGCATGGCTGGGAAGAGCCCACGTAACCCTTTTAATAATTAGCATGCAGTGGGTAGGAACAATATAGTTCCATGACAAGATCACCAATGATTTTTACAATCCAAATCATATCACGAGGATTCCACAAGGTCCGTTATACCATAGTCAATCACCTGCGTTATAAAATCAACCATATAAACATTAGAATAATGATTATAAAACATTGTAATATATAATTGGTTCATCATTAGTCTCATACATTTAGGTATGAAGAGTTGTATTGTTTGTAATGAGATATAAGAGCAAAGGAGTAATAATAGTTACCATGGCGTAGCTTGTTTATAAATCTATTTTCAATATTATCTATTACCCTAGTTCACGAATGAAGGTAAAAGGCATAATATTATAAAAGTCTATAGCAGTGTAGTAAACAAATTATGTGATCCATTGATTATGATTATGGTTTACTCTTAACCTTATGATCAACCCTTGTTAGTAAAATAACAACCTTTTAATAGTCATAGAACCATTTTTTGTGACAATTAGTCTTTTGTCAATTTTCAAGCTCAAAGATTATATAAGATATTATAAAGTCAATATATGCTAGGTAGCTTGGGTAAGTTAGCCTTCTTTGTTTGATAGTATAGTTATAAAAATCATAGAGTGGTATTTGAGTGTAATAAAACTGGTAATGATCTATAAGTTTACCATTGAATTATTAACCATGGAATAGAAATAGTATTCCTAAACTATACAAATTTTTAAAGACTAAAGGAAGACTTTAAAAGTGACTTGTATCAAGTAGTAAACTTGTTAATTCTTGAATTAAGAAAAATATCAGCTTGGTACTTAAACCTCCTTATCATTCTACATTTGCAGTTGCAAATTCAGTCATGGTATGATGCAATAATTATGAACAATTAAAAATTAGATCTTTGATGTTGTGACCCTGCCATTTTACTGTGCTAGTAAAGAAATAATTATCGCATTTTGTAATTACAATTAATAGGTACATCAAATGGTTTAGAACTCCATAAGAATATTAAATCCTGCTTTTACGAAGGAAAAATAGCTGTTATCCTTACTAATAGAGTTCAATTCATTATCAGTAAGATTTTAAAAGAAATCAGATAATGCTTTACCTCTTTACGCTTGAGAAATATGACTAGCATGTACACTCTTCTACTGAATTAAATTTGTGTGTAGAAAATATTTTTTTGAATACTTTAGAGATTCGTTAGCAGCACCCAAACATCTTACCTGTATATCTGTAATAGAGGGAAACTTCTGCGTTAGCTCGGAATCTAACTAAGCCCAGTTTTTCATGACAGACCCACCTTATGGTCGCAAAAAGAAACAAGTCAGTAAACTGAAAGGAACTGTTCTATTAATCTTCCAACTAAGAGATAAATTCAAATAATAAGCTGGTAACATATAACTAATTAAATGATTAGTTAACTGCATTTATATTAATATTATGTAAATTTAAAAAGTTTTAAATTTTTCGGAAAATTTGGGGTTTTCACAGATCCACCCAGTAGTTGGCATTATTTGTCGAAGACGATGGATTCCAACATCGAATTCTACAGGTTCAACATCAACTTTAGCAAGTTCTGCACCTCAACCAGTTCAATGTCGACTTTGACAGATTCAACACCTCAACATGCATCGGGTGTTGAAATTACTCAAATAATTGAGAGGGGGGGGTGAATCAGTTATTTCAAAACCTTAAACCATTTCAAAATTTAAACCCTTATTTATGATTACAAATTTATAGTTATGATAATGCAACAAGTATAACAGATGGGATGAATATTATCAATTACACATATATTATAGAGACAAGAAAACATTCATTTTTATTTGAGCACCCACTCAAAAGAGGATGCAACCTATTTTTTACAAAATCCTTCTTGTAGAGAGCACCAACCCTCATGATTTTTCTAACACCCCCTAAAATAAAAGTCTCTAGCTACAACTGGGTGAAAGAATCAAATGCCACTTGTACAAAGAAGGCAACATGTTTTTCCTAGCATCACCCTACTGCCCTTGTTTCTCAAACCTAAAACATGTACAATACAATATTTAGGAAAACAGATATACCAATTCAAGATGACTCTGTTCAGATCTACTCCTGAATTTTCTTATGCATCTTGGTTCCCCTCATCATCTATGTTCTGGATATTCTTAAAAGAGGACAAAGTCCTATGTCATTCTACAATCTCCACTTCGATGATGATCCATGCACCAGTTCTTTGTCCCTAGAGATAGCAACCATCCATTCATCATGTGCATCCTTATATACATTTATGTCCTTAAACACTTTACCTGTTCGTATGCCTGACAGTCCATTTTCATAACTGTTCAAGATGTTATATGTCTTATGACAGACAAGAAGTCCAACCACTGAGTACTCCTGAAAAAAATGCTACGCATCTTCAGCATTTGGCTTCTTCCGCACTTGTTGTTCTCTGCAATAAATCAGATTTTTTGCACTCCTAGTTTCGTAGTTCTGGTTCCATACTACTGGTTCCTTACCAATCAATCTGCACCATTGATCTTCTTCGAGCTCTCCATGACCATTTATCTGAGAATAAAATTGGATGTTAGATATGTGATTTTTCAGATATCATTCTCTGATTTCCGCCTTCCACACATCCTTTTCCGCATGACTTCTTCTGCACCGTCGATTTTGTGTGAACTCTCTACAGACCGTTGATCTGAAATCAAACACCTACTTCCACACATCCTTTTCTGCAAATTCAATCCATCTCATTGATTTCTTGTACAACATTTCCTGATCATTGCTCTTAGATCCGATGCAAGATGCGGATCCCAGGTTTTCAACATCTTGTTAAACAACTTCCATACGTTTCCACTTTTTGTCTTCCTCTTTCTGTCTTCCTCTTGCAAAACTCCTTCTACGCTGTCAATTTCTTGTGCACCCTTTCTCAACCGTCGATCTTAGATCCGATGCAGGATGCGGATCCTGGGATTTAAACATTTTGTCAAACAACTTCCATACATTTCCTCTTTCCTTATTTCGCTTGCAAAACTCCTTCCATGCTGTCGATTTATTGTGCACCCATTCCCTATCATCGATCTTAGATCCGGTGCGGGATGCTGATCCCGGGTTTCCAACATTTTGTTAAACAACTTCCATAGGTTTTCACTTTCTGTCTTCTGCTTGCAAAGATCCTTCCATGTCATCGATTTCTTGTGTAGGTTCACTCTTGACCATCGGATCTGTTCAACTGATTTTCTTTGATTTTCACAATAATTTTGCGTCCATCCTCTGTGTTAACTCACCTCCTATTTCAACGAGCGAAATGATTCATGACCGTTGGATCCGGGCACACGCAAATCTACAGTGGACTCCAAATTTTATAGAGCATATTACATTAAAAATTTTCTCCCAATCTAATCATTAACTCACCTACTATTGGATTCTGTGAAATCGTTGAGAACCGTGAGATCTAGATCAACGGTGTACTTCAAGTACCATAAGGCGGACTTCATAAAAATTTCACGCACATCATAAATTTATTAATCCGTACTGGTTCTCCCAGCAAAATAATTGCCAGGCATTGATATGCTTCCACGATCATGCTCGTCTGTTGATTATGATCTCCTTCTTTGCAATTAGTTTCTGATTTTGCAACTCAACACCTTTTTTATTCTCCTCGCTCTTTCAACCAGTGAAATTCCTTTTGTTTGTTGATCTTTTGTGCGGCTTCACTCTTGTCCGTCAGATATTTGCACACATCATGGATTATTCTGAGTCCTCTTCTCATCTGGATCATATGCTTGGAACTATGTCTCCATTAACAACCAAATCCCACTCTGATCTATTTCCTTATCACCACAAAACCTCCAACAATATCCCCCTTTGGCATTGATTGCAATCCTGAACTTCTGGATTCATATTGTACTAGTAATCATCAATATGTTTATCATCTGCAACAAACAAATTCTCCCCCTTTGACATCAATTCCAAATAAGAATTTATAGCACATATCCCCCTATCAAAGTGAACAAGTTACTCAGAATAAGATATGATACCTAGTTTTTGGCGTAGGTACTCAAACTGTGCCTTTGGTAAGGGTTTAGTGAAGATATCATCATTATATTCTGTAGAAGGGATAAAACTCAATTGAACTACTTTGTTTGTAACCTGCTCCGTTAAGAAGTGATACTTAATAGGTATGTGCTTAGTATTGGAATGTAAGACTAGATTCTTGTACATACTAATGACACTGGTATTGTCACAATGTAGAGGAATGGGATCAACATATTTTACCTCCAGGTCTTCCAGTGTTTGAATCATCCAAATAATTTGTGTACAATAGGTGCAGCAACAATGTACTCAGCTTCTGAAGTGGATAAAGATATTGATTCGTGCTTCTTACTCAACCATGCAACTAAAGAGAATTGGTAATTTTACATGTTCTCAAAGATAAAAACACGTGGAATTGGAAATAAGTTAGTGTTGGATGATCTACTTGATTTCTCCATCTAGGGTTTCTAAAGCATCATCTAATCTCTCCTTGGTAACCTACTACCGCCCTGCAACTACCATCCTCCCCTCCTTTATTCTCTCTCTCGCGCCCTGACCACTCCCATGGTATCCAACTCAGGGGGTCACCAATCTCCCCCCTATCGCAACCAGAAGCCTGCCCCACGCAGACATAAGGAAATGCAAAAATCTTGGACAATTCGCCACCTGCTGACATACTGCAATCTGACATTGTCAAGTCTGCAAAGGAAATGTAGAATATGAACATGGAAGCTGATAAACCCTAAATAAACACATGCATAGGCATGTCTATAGATAAACCTAGAATAAACCTATCCCCTTCCAGAATTAATGCCAGAATCGAATACATGAAGACGTACGCTCTCATTGGAAAATTCATTGGAATCTGGCCCACTGAAAAAGATCTGCTCCACTGGATCAAAGTCAAATGCAGGCCGAAGGCCCATTTTGACCTATAACTAAGCTCAAAAGGATTTTTCACAATCGTTTTCACCCTGTTGGAGGAAAGAGACTGTGTGCTGGAAGGATGGCCTTATTTTTTCAACTATGCGGGTCTTTTCCTCAGGAACTCGGTGGAACACTTCAATCCCGACAAGGAAAACTTCTCCTATGCCCCAGTCTGGGTCCAGCTCTATTCTCTTCCCTAGGAATATTGGGACGAGCAGACGCTCAAAGACATTGGAAATTCTCTGGGAGACTTCGTCAAAGTGGTGGATCAAACAAGACAACAAAGGTACACCTTCTACGCTTGAATTTGTGTTTTTATGTACATTGCTAAAAACCTACCAGAGTCCATTATAGTCGCACATGAAGACACATAATGGATTCATTCACTAGATTATGAGCATGTGCCCTTAAAATGTAGGAAATGTCATGAGCATGGCCATCGTTTTTGAGACTGTCCCAAGAATAAAACTCCCATGGAGCCGAACCTCTCCACTTATGAAGAATGTTTCAATAAAGTTACTGGTAAAAGGAGACAAGGGAGGAAAAACCATACAATCAGCAAATGCTCAAACCCTTCTACTAGTAACAAATTTGGGATTCTTGAGTCCCAGAATGAAGATCTATCAGATCCAAAATAGAGGCCCGCCCTACTTTGAAACACCCTCACCAGGATGCACAAAAATGCAAGAACACTGATGATTCTAGCCAACCTGCCAAGGTAAATTCTGACAAGTAACCCCAGTTCATGCTAGAAGGATTATAGGCTCAAGACTCTTTATTTTCCACTCAAGAAGGAGATGTACTAATGGATGAGGACATGGGCGACATAGATCTGGGGGATTTGGATCTATTAGGTTTGGAAGACACTTGCAAAAATAATACCCTCCATGACATAAATCCCAAGCAGATTTAAATGCTTACCGACATTATTCATACAGCCAAAGCCAGCAACAAACTGGGTATAATAACCAATAGCCCCAAAGAAACCAAGAAAAGCAGTAAGGAAACCAAGAAAAGAGGAAGGGAAACTTCTCTTCAAAGAATAGCCAATCTAGGCACATGACTGGTAGAATCAGGACAACACTCTCAGCTTACATAATTCTTCCCTCTCCACCCCACTGTTAATCAATGGAGATTATATCCTAGAATATAAGAGACATCAATAGTCCTAGCAAGAACATAATAATAATAAAAAGATCCACCAAGACAAAGCCACCATTCTCATGTTAGAAGAAACCAAATCCAACAGCTCCAATCTTGAAACTCTCATGTCTAGACTCTGGTGTGGTAACCAATCCATCTCTATTGACTCCTCAAGGGCCTTTGGGGGTCTAACAATATCCTGGAACCCTACAAAAGTGGAAATTGATAATTTTCTGGCATCACGCCATTCCATCTCTGCCCATTTTCATCCCATCGGCACCAACCTCCATGGCATATTAACCAATGTTTATGGCCCCCAACTCCCTGGTCAAAAAAATTCCTTTCTCAATTTCCTCCACTAGCTCATCCAAGACCAAGACCATCCCATTGATATCCTTGGTGGAGATTTCAATCTCATTACCTCCCTTCAGGACAAATGAGGAAATCGGCACATGCTCTCTCAAGAAGATGCGCTCTTTAAGGAGTACATAGACAATAAGAGCTTGATTGACCTCAACACCAACAATGGGATCCACACTTGGAACAATTGCAGAGGTGGAGTTGCTCATATTGCTTCCAAGTTGGATCTCTTTCTCATCACCGAACATATCATGATCCAGAATGAGGAGATTCATGCGTCTATCCTCCCTGTTGCAGGTTCGGATCACTAGCCCATATGTTTACATTGTAAGATAGATGAAGCGGCCAAGAGAAATCCCTTCCGGTTCGAGAAATTCTGGCTCACACACCCAGACTTTCTTGAGATGATCAAAGGGTGGTGTCAGAACACACATTTCACAGGTACTTCTTGCATGCTCAAACTTCAAACCAAATTAAAAATTCTCAAGCAACACCTTAAGCACTGGAACTGACACACCTTTGGGAATATCTTGACAAGCAAAGCCCTTCTTGAATAGGAAATGGAGCATCTACAGAAGCAGATCATCACCTCAGGACGAACAGAGGAAACTAACAAACAAGAACATCATCTCCTTTTAAATATTGAGGAATGAACCAAACAAGAAGAGATCTTCTAGAAGAACAAATCTCGAATCAAATGGCTTCGGGAAGGGGAGCGAAATGCCTCTTTCTTCCACAGATACACTATCCAACATCGCATGCATAACCGCATCACCCACCTCAAAAACAATGAAGGAACCCAGCTGGAAACCCACAAAGATATGGAAAATACATTGGTTTCTTTCTATGAGGATCTCCTTACTAAGAATGAATAGGATAGGGAGCTCGCCATACAAGAAGTCACTTATCACATTCCCTCTTTGGTTACGGGTGATCAAAACTCCATGCTCATGCGACCCACCATACTTTAGGAAGTGGAGATAGACATCAAACAAATGAAAGAAGACAAAGCCCCTGAACCAGATGGCTTTATAGTCAACTTCTTTCATTCATGCTGGGATTTGCTTAAACATGAGGTTTGGGAAATGGTGGAAGAATCTTGAATTACTCAGAGGATCCTACCGGCCATCAATTCGACCTTTCTCATGCTCATCCCCAAGGAAAACATGTCTTCCACTCCTAGTAAGTATTGGCCTATAGCCCTCTATAATGTGCTCTACAAAGTCATTACCAAAATCATAACCAATCACCTCAATCCCCTTCTTCCCTCTCTCATCTCCTCTGAACAAATTGGCTACGTTGAAGGGTGTCAAATACTTGACAGGTTCATTCTTTCCCACAAAGTCATCCATTCACTCAAGATCTCCAAAAAATAGGGTATGCTTCTGAAACTTGATATTTCCAAAGAGTTTGACAAGCTCAACCGGGTCTTCATAGAAAAAACCCTACTAACCTTTGGTTTTTATCTTTCTTGGATTCATTGGGAGATCTGTCTCATATCCATGACCTTTTTTTCCATTCTCCTCAATGGCATCCCCACAAAACCTTTTAATCCCTCCTAGGGCATAAGACAAGGAGACCTTTTATCCCCCTTCCTCTTCATTCTCATGTCTGAAGGTCTGGGCCGAATGCTTACTCATGCCAGAGCTCAAGAATCTCTTAAGGGTCTCACACTCCATGAACATACCCCTATCACCCATCAACAATTTGTGGATGACAATATTTTACTGGGACATCCCTCAATTCAGGAGGCCATATCCATCGAGAACATACTCTCCACTTTTTCCAAAGCTTTAGGAATGACTATCAACTAGTAAAAATTTGAAATCTTTTTCTTTAATACCCCACTCCCTGCCCAGAGAGACATTGCCTGAATCCTAGGTTTCAAAGCAGCCATTCTTCCTTCAAAATACCTTGGCGCCCCTCTTATAGACTTTGCACTCAAGAACTCCTCTTAGAAGGAACTTCTAACCAAGCTGGAACTTTTCCTCTCTCAATGCACTCTATGCACCCTCAACCTTGCAGGACGTCTGATCCTCATCAAATTTGTCCTACAAGCCATGCCTCTCTATTTATTCTATATCTTAGCTTCCCCAAAATGGGTTCTCAAATCCATTAGAACGCTTCAGTGCACTTTTCTTTGGAAAGGGGACAAAAACTCACATCATTGGGCTCTTGTCAAGTGGCACACTATTTGTTGTACAAAAGAGAATGGTGGTCTCGGGTTGAGGGATCCAACGCAAAGCAATGAAATCCTGAATGCCAAATTTTTTGGAACTAGATCACCAAAAATCACAGCCAATGGGCACAACTTTGGAACAAACAATATGCAGCAGATTGGCCATCTCAACACCTCATCAGGTACTCTTTGAACATCAATGGATCTCTTATTTGGAATGCATTAAACTCTCAGAGACCAATAATTCAGTAGCACAGCTTTTGGGAAATACATAATGGCTCACTAGCAAACTTTTGCATTGATTCCTGGAACCAGCTCCGTCCCCTAAAGAATAATTTCAACATGCAAGCTCAGCATGACCTTCGTTTGATCCCCTCACATGATAAATTCCTCTTCTTCTGGACTACAGACAAATAGGAGGACTTCATGGAATGGGCCACTCGAGACAAGTGGCATCTGCTGCAACAACAACTCTACTTAGAGGCTTTCTGGGAGGAACTATAACAACGCTGCATAAGACACAGACAAGGAAATGATATTCTTCGATGGGGTTACAATCCCAAAGGCATGTCAACTGCTAAATAAGCCCATCAAATTCTCAACAACTCCAATGAGCAGTCTAATCCCTGTTGGAACAAGATTTGGGGATTAAAAACTTGACCCAAAGTCACTACCTTTCTTTGGCTAGTTTTACATAGACACATTCTAACATGGCACAATCTCCTCAAGTGAGGCTTCATTGGTCCCTCTCAAAGCTCTAGTTTCAAATAACAAGAGGAAACCTTGGATCACATCCTTGATCAATGTCCTTTTTCCACCTAACTTTGGACCCAGATTTCCCGCATCTGCAAAAGAATGGATCGTTGTTTTGATAACATTACGGGTACCATAAAAAATTGACACAGCCACCCCTACCAAAATCCTCTTCTTAACAAAATATGGAAACTCATCCTAGGCTTCCTCATCTGGGGCATTTGGAAAGAATGCAATATTGGTATTTTCGAAGCCATAGCCAACACTATGGAAACAATCTGGATTCAATGTCAGCAACATATCACGGAGACCATTTTGCTCACCAGATGGTAGAAAAAAGATCTTCAGGCTAATCCTTAGGAAAAATATATTCTAAAAAACTACCTCTCCCACATCTCGCCCTTACTCACTACCCCCAACCCTCACCCCCTTCATCCCTCCTCTCCCCCTACCTGGAAAGCCCCGCTCAAAGGATTCTTCAAACTCAACTTCGATGGGGTCTCCAAAGGTAATCCCGGTCTAGCAGGTTTTGTAGGGGTATTCAAATCAGCCTCAAGTCATATTCTTCGCATATACTATGGCAAGTTAGGATTCAAAAGTAACAATGAAGCCGATTTGAGTGGTCTTCTTCAACTCCTTCGCATAGCCTATGCACATGCCCTATTTCCACTCATAGTTGAGGGAGATTTAGAGCTAATCCTAAATATGGAAATCAATATTCAACATGGTTCTTGCAATGCCAATATCTCCTATTGTTGGAGACTGGATCATGATCTTCAACAATTAGCTCTACTGCTTTCTCAACCAGCGGCTATAAATTTCCAACATGTTAGAAGAGAAGTTAACTCCCTAGCTGAAAACATTGCCAACTAGGGAGTTCTCTCTACCTCTTTTCTTCACCAAAGCACTCTGGCTCAGATTCCGGATTCCCTCTTCAGGAAGGACTGCATTCTTATTGTTGCAAAGGAATTTACCCCAGATGTGGGTGTTAATATTGAAACTATGGCCACGAAGGCAGATGACGGGGCACACAATGGTGCCACCCTGTCATCTGCCTGATGTTTCCCTCTCATCACTAGCCTCAATGGCTGCACACATTAATCTCACAACTAGACATGGATATCTAACGGCCGCTAGATCATACGAGGCCATCACCTCGTCATTGGCTCTCCTTAATGACCCTTCTTGTTTTATGGTTCACCGTGCTAAAGGATTAAGGCCCTGACTTCCTTGTTACTCTCTCCATTTTCTCATTGTTCCCGACTCTCTCCAACATCCTCGTTCGGTTCCTTCAACTCTATTCCTAGATCCCAGCTCTCGGCCTCCCTTTGTTTCCCTACAATGTCTCAACATGAGAGAGGAACTCCATGTTGTGGATGTGTGAGGAGAGGTATCCATACTGAACACCCTACTCTGCTCAATGCACATGCTAGCAGTGAAGGTTTCGACATCAAAATTCCAGACTTTGTTCACACCATGTTCAATGATTGGGAGGACGAGCTCTTTGGTTCCCTCACTACTGTTGGTCGTATTCTTGAGCATCGCAGAAACTACTGGGTCATTAAGAAACTCATGGTTCAGCTCCTAATTCATTTCTCTACCCAAAACCTCCCTTATGGCGTCCCTCATCCACCTCCTACAACTATTGTTCCCTCGGCTCCCACTGACCTCCCTGTATCCACCTTCGCACCCACCCCCTCAACCATTCCCCCTGCGGTCCCCATGGACCGTGAACCTTCCTCCCACCCCCCTCAGAGTCGAATGAAATATTTCTCAGCGAGCAAGTGTTCCCCTAGTTCGGTTTCTTTGATTAAAACTCCACTCGTCTTGGTTAAAATTCCTCCAGCTAGCAAAAGTGAGGCCGACAGCAACGAAGAAGAAGACACCTCCAATGATGATGATGCCTCTAATGACAAGGATGCACCAAGCAATCCAGTCTCCACAGGCTTCGGGGATCCCATCATCGAGGAGCTATATTACAAACCCTATTCAATTTTCTTGTCTTTGGCTTCTCTTTTTGTTATGTAACAGGGTCTTTGGAATTTTTATGTCACAAATTGTAGTCTGACAAACATGTTTTTATGTAAAAGGATACATTCTCTCCTTTTTTGGACCTATTTTCCTTCACTGAGGGAGGGTCTGGTAAAATTTTTAGGACTTCCTATTACTCCAAAGCAGATAGAACTGTGATACCTACTTGCTCCTCTCATCAGGACCGTGTCTATGATCTGTAACACTTTTTGTACCATTATTACTTTTACTCAATAGATTAGCTCCTAAACTTACAAAAAAAACCATGCAACTAAAGAATCACATAAGGAAAATGCACCTCCACTTGTGCTCTTTCATTCATCCAAACAATTTTCCCAATTAGCATCTGAATATGCAGTTAATTGAAGATTTTGATATCTAGGATAACAAAGGCCATAAGTCATTGTGCCCTTCAAATATTTAAATATTCTCTTCACAAACACCAAATGACTCTGCTTAGGAGCAGACTGAAATCTTCCTACCATTCCAACAACTTGCATTATATCAGTACGAGATGTTGTGATGTATAATAGACTTCCTATCATTGACTGACATGTTCTCTTATCAACATTAGGTGAGGGATCATCCTTGCTAAGTTTGCAGCCAACAACCATAGGTATACTAATAGGTGATGAATATTCCATCTGAAATTTCTTGAACCTCTCCTTCAAATACTTTGCTTGGGAGAGAAATAAGCCTTTAGGACTCTAGATAATGTGAAGACCAAGAAAGAATGACAGTTCTCCTATCATTGACATCTCAAACTCAGTTTACATGGCCTTAGAAAAATATTGCACAGAAGAATCATTAGTGCATCTAAATACAATGTCATCCACATACACTAAAACTACTAATATATTATCACCTTCAGATTTGATATACAAGTTACTATCAATAGTACCATTCTTGAATCCTTTGTCCTGTAGATAATTATCCAGTATATGATACCAGGATCTTGGTGCTTGTTTCAATCCATATAGGGCCTTTTTCAGTTTGCAGACCTTGTCAAGATTGTCTGTCAGTTGGAACCCTTTAGGTTTATCTATATAAACTTCTTCTTCCAGATATCCATTGAGAAAATCTGAATTAACATCCATCTGATACAATTTGAATTTCTTATGAGTGGCATAGGCAAGAAACATTCTGATAGCTTCTAATCTTTCCATTGGTGCAAAGGTTTCATCAAAATATTGTCCCCCAACATGGGCATATCCCTTACAGACAAATCTTGTTTTATTCCTCACAATTTGTCCCTGTTCATTCATCTTGTTTTTAAGCACCCACTTGGAGCCTATTACATTTTTATCTGCAGGTCTAGGAACCAACTCCCAAGTGTTATTTTTCTCAATATGATTAAGCTCTTCATTCATCGCTTTAACCCAATCTTCATCCTCACTAGCCTCTTTAAAAATTTTAGGTTCTATCATAGATACTAAAAGCAATATGGGATTGTTTAGAGGCTTTGATCAATGTTCTTCTTGTCTACACTCCTTTATTCTTGTCACAGTTTATCTAAATTTTAGGATGATTCTTCTAAACAATTATGGAAGGTGCTTTTGTTTATGTCTATTTTCTTGAATCTGTCTGAGTGTTTGCACTTTTATCATCTGACTCTGGATCTTCTTCTTCTGATTCTTGGACATGTTCTTCCTTAAGTTCAACTGTATCTTCTGTAGCTGGTTCAACACTTCTTATTTGAATATATTTCACATTTATTCTTTCATTGATCTTCATGTCAATACAATCAACCAATTTATGCAGCCTCTTATTATAACAAGTGTACCCTCTATTGTTTGCAGCATATCCTAAGAAGATACCTTCATTAGCCCCATCATCATACTTCCCAAGAAGTTCATTATTATTTTTGATGTAACACTTACTTCCAAAGACTTTAAAGTGTTTGATAGAAGAAGGTATTTCAAACCATAGTTCATAGGGAGTCTTATCACTGTTTGGCCTTAGGTGAGATTTATTAAGAATATGAATAGCTGTGTGAATTGTATCTACCCAGTATGTCTGAGAAATATTCCTTTCACTCATCAATGATCTTTCCATCTATTGTACTAACCTATTTTGTCTCTCAACAACTCCATTCTACTGTGGGGTCCCTAGAATAGTGTATTCTCTCTTAATTCCATGTTTATCACAAAAATCCTTGAAGTCTCCTGAATAGAACTCTCCTCCTCTATCAAATATTACTGCCTTTAGTCTTTTTCTTGTTTGATTCTTAGTTAGGGCCTTAAAAATTTTGAAATTTTCAAGTGCCTCAGATTTTTTTTTCAAAAAAGCAACCCATGCAAGTCTAGAATAATCATCAATGACCAACATAAAATATCTTTCTCCTCTTGTGCCTTCTTTTCTTCATGGTCCACACAAATCCATATGTACTAACTGAAGTGGTTTGTTGGTTGATGTGAATTTCTTGGATTTAAACTGTGTGCGAGTCAGTTTTCCCATTTGACATGGTTTACAAACAGAGTCATACGGCTTTGATATCTTTGTAAGATCTCTTATTGCCCCATTGTTCACAAAGTTGATTATATGATCAAAGCTTAAATGTCCAAGTCTCCTATGCCAAAGCCAACTTTCATCATACTTGCTTAGATGCAATTCTTATTTTTCTTCTCTCAAGACATAGACATTTTTTTCAGTTCTTATACCTTTTGCAACCAATTGTCCTGAGGATATAAACTTTACCTTGCAATCTTTATAAGTGAAGACAACTTCACATCCTTTGTCACAAACCTGACTAACACTAAGAATATTATGTTTTAGTCCATCTACAAACATCACATCTTGGGCTTTCCCTTTTCCATTATTCAACTTAACCATTCATTTTCCTTTGATCTTCCCTAGAGCATCATTTCCAAAAGTTACATTTCCTGATTTATTTTCACTTAGAGACAAAAACTTAATTTTATCACCATTCATGTGTTTGTAATATCCACTGTCAATATACCAGGGGCCTTTTTTCTTTTGAACAGAAAGGGCTAGGCCACATTTGTTAATTTCTTTCTTCTTCCATACTTTATTACTTTCCGTAGGGTAATTCATTCTCAGGTCTGTTTTGTAATCCTTCGGATGACAGTTTGAAGCCTTGTGTCCAAAGTTATGATGCACATAACATTCTGGTTCATTGTCTAGTAGGTCAAAATATTTTTTATTTCTATTTTGAGTTATTCTCTTAGTTGTGAACTGAGTTGTATGTTATTCTTGTTTGCTTGCTAACTATCTTATTCTATGCTGCAACAATTGACTGTTCTTTGATTGTTTATTTCTAAAATTAAAAGCACAGTTTGTAGCTTTGTGACCAAAATTAGAGCAACAATAACAGTAACCATGGAAAAAAATTTGGTACTTGAATCTTGGAGGTCTTCCCTTTTGTTGACTATAATTCTGAGCTATCTGATCTGAATTTCTGATTCTAGTACTTGCTTCATTTCCTTTTGTTTGCATAGTATGTTCACATTCCTATCTTATTGTTGCATGAACCTTCTTCATATCCAAGACCTATTTTTAACAATGGGGATCTTTGCTTGCTAAGAATGGTGTTCAATTCTTCTGAGGCTTTGATACTTAACAGGTTCTGGTGGTACAGAGTTTGAAATTTCTTCAATTCCTTCCTGGTTGTCACTACTTCTTCGTCCAAAGATTCACATCTCCTTTTCCCTTCTATTAATTGTTGTTTAAGATGATCTTCTATTTTATTTGCTTCTTCTAGTTCCAATTTTAACAATGCAATATCTTTTCTTGGTTCTTTGCCATTCTCTTTATACTGAAACAGTAATTGTTTCTATTTCCTTTTGTTTAATCTGAGTCTGTTAATTTCCTCCAGAGCACTGATTAGTTCACCTTCCATGTCAACCATGGCTTCCTGCTCCTTCAGGTCGATCCCTATATATTCATTTCGAAAGTCATCTATGGACATAAGCATGAAGTTATTCACTTCATATTCATCAGATGTATCATTATCTGTCTCTTCTGAAGAATGAACATCATTTACACATAGGATTTTCTTTTTGTGCTTAGCCTCTTTAATGTATTTCTTGAATGTACACTTTTCATCATCATCAGAAGTCTGCCTCTTGTGCTTGTGGGGGAATTTAGATGCAAAATGACCTATTTTACTACATTTAAAACATTTAAAGAGAAAATTTCCTTTGTATTTACTTGAACCTTTATTCAACCTCCTTACAAATTTTTCCTCCATTTCAGAATCATCATGTTTATCTGCTTTAAAAGAAGCTTCTCGAGTGGTGGATTTGTCTTTACCAATCCTCATTTCATAGGCTGTGAGAATACCTATGATTTGTTCAATGGGAAGAGTTTTTAGATCGCTCAATTCTTCTATTGCTAAGACCTTAAGATTAAATCTCTTAGGCAGAGATCTTAAAATTTTCTGAACTAAGAAAGCTTCATCAAACTTTTCACCAAGACCCTTCATGGCATTCACAATCTCTTCTATTCTTAGGATATATTTACTAACTATCCCATCCTCATTCATTTTTAGCTGTTCAAATTTTAGTCTATATGTCTGTAGTTTGTCATCCTTTACTTTTCCATTTCCTTCATAACTATTTACAAGATTATCCCATATTTCTCTTGTAGAATTAAGATGCGTGACTTTAACAAACTCAACCTCTGCAAGACCACTTGGAATAGTCTTCATTGCCTTTGCATTGAAACTAAATGCCAACTTGTCATCTCTAGAGGCTAGCACAACTGGATTTACCTAGCTAGTCTCTACTACAACCCACAGATCAGCTGCCAAGGACATTATATAAGTTCTCATTCTAACCTTCCAAAAGGAAAAGTTTGTTCCATTAAACAGAGGGACCTTATTGGATGACGTACCTTCATACCTTGTCATGTTTAAGCTTTCAGATCTACCTTTAGACAAAATGAGCCTTCTCTAATACCAATTGTTTAAAATACTCAAATAACTGAGAGGGCGGGGGGGGTGAATCCGTTATTTCAAAAGCTTAAACCATTTCAAAATATAAACCCTTATTTTTTATTATGGATTTATAGTTTGATAATGTAGCAAGTATAATATATGAGATGAATACTATCAATTACACATACATGATAGAGACATAAAAACATTCATTTTTATTTGAGCACCTACTCAGAAGAGCCTGAGCCTCTGTTTTACAAAATCCTTCTTGAGGACCAACCCTCATGATTTTTCTAGCACCCACTAAAATAACATTCTCTAGCTACAACTAAGTAAAAGCACCAACTTTCACTTGTATAGGATTCGACTTGTACAGAGAAGGCAACATGTTTTTCCTAGCACCGCCCTACCACCTTTATTTCTCAGACTTAAAACACGTACAATACAATATTTATAAAAATAGATATAACAATTCAAATTGAATCTGTTCATATCTACTCCGGAATTTGCGTATGCATCTTGGTTCCCCTCATCATCTCTGTTCTCGATATTCTTAAAAGAGCACAGAGTCCTCTGTCATTTTGCAATATCCACTTCAACGATGATCCATGCACCGGTTCTCTATCCGTAGAGAGCGCAACCATCCATTCATCACACACATCCTTATATACATCTCTATCCTTCATCCCTTTACTTGTTCGTATGCCTGACGATCCATTTCCATAACTGATCAAGTCATTCGATGTCTTACGACAGATAGGAAGTCCAACTGCTGAGTAATCCTGAATTTCTGCAATGCATCTTCACCAATTGGCTTCTTCCACACTAGTTGTTATCTGAAACAAATCAAAGTTTCCGCACTCTTGGTTCCGTAGTTCTCGTTCCATAGTACTAGTTCCGCACCAATCAATCCGCACCATTGATCTTCTTCGAGTTCTCCATGATCGTTGATATGAGAATAAAATCGGATATTGGATATGTGATTTTCTAGATATCATTCTCTGATTTATGCTTTCTGCCTTCCGCACATCCTTTTCCGCATGACTTCTTCTGCACTATCAATTTTGTTCAGCCTCTCTACTGACCGTTGATCTGAAATCAAACACCTTCTTCTGCACATCCTTTCTGCAAATTCAATCTGCGTCGTCGATTTCTTGTACAACATTTATCGATTGTTGATCTTAGATCCGGTACAGGATGCAGACCCTCGGTTGTCAAAATTTTGTTAAACAACTTCCATATGTTTCCGCTTTTTGTCTTCTTCTTTCCATCTTCCACTTTCAAAACTCCTTATGCATTGTAAATTTCTTGTGCACCCTTTCCCGACCGTCGATCTTAGATTTGGTGCAAGATGTGGATCCTAGGATTTCAACATTTTGTTAAATAACTTCCATGTGTTTCCACTTTCCGTATTTCGCTTGCAAAACTCCTTCCATGCCACCGATTTTTTGTGAACCCTTTCTTGACCGTAGATCCTAGATTTGGTGTGGGATGCATACCGCAGGTTTTCAACATTTTGTTAAACAACTTCCATACGTTTCTGCTTTCCATCTTCTGTTTGTAAAGCTCCTTTCACGCTGTCAATTTCTTGTGCAAGTTCACTCCTGACCGTTGGATTTGTTCAACAGATTTTCTTTGATTTTTAATACAATAATTTCGTGTCGAGCCTCTGTGTTAACTCACCTCTTATTTCAACGAGCAAAATGATTGATAACCATTGGATCCGGGTCCACGCAAGTCTACGGTGGAGTCTAAATGTTATAGAGCATATTACATTAAATTTTCGTTCCCAATCAGATTGTTAACTTACCACTAGTTGATTCTGCGAAATCGTTGAGGACCGTCAAATCCAGATCGATGGTGAACTTCAAGTACCATAAGGCAGAATTCATAAAAATTTTGTGCACATCAAAAATTTATTAATCTGCACTAGTTCTCCCAGCGAAATTGTTGTTAGTCACTGATGTGCTTCCACGATCATCCTCATCCATTGATCATGAGCTCCTTCTTAGCGATTAGTTTCTGAACTCAATGCCTTTTTTATCCTCCTCACTCTTTCAACCAATGAAATTCCTTCTGTCCGTTGATCTTTTGTGTGGGTTCACTCCTTTCCATTGGATCTCTGCACACATCATGGATTCTTATGATTCCTCTGCTCATCCTCTGCTCATCTAGATCATATGCTTGGAACTATGTTGCCATCAATGACAACCAAATCCCACTCTGATCTGTTTCCTTATGATTACAAAACCTCCAACATCGTCGACACCAGTGACCGATGAACTATGACATATTCTCTCTTTGTCTTTGAGTCGTCTGTGACAGTTGAGCTTCTAGAACCATTCCAACTTCTATTGTAACTGAATATAACGGGAAGAAAACCCAAGCGTTCTCAACACTCTATTTAAGCATAATATACAGGCAATTGCAGTAAGAAAGTAAGAGAGATTGGTTCGAATTCTTGCATATTGTTTGTGTGTGTATGTTTCTATGTGTAGTGTATTTCTTGCTTTGCTTATTATTATCATGCTTTCTCCATAATAATATTGGATTCATATAATTGAATTGTTGTCCTCATCGTGCACTTGAGGCACTTGGATAGAAACATGCTCCTCCATATTTGAAAAGAAATAATAATATAAGCTTAATTATTTAAATTCATAGTTAGTTAAAATTTGTTTAACAATAAATATATTTTAATATTTTATAAATAGTTTTTAGTATTTTATTTTAATACTCTTAAATTTTAGTTATGGATGATTATCAAATTTTTTATCCCATTTCTCTACTTTTTTTTCATAGGAAAAAATATGAGTCTTTGTTATTCATAGGAATCAAAAGACATATTAAACATATACCCTCTTTCTTGTAAGAAAGGAAACAATGAGTAGCTGATCAACATATAAACAGAAGACAAAGATCAAGCATGTACTAAGAGCCAGCCAACAAATATAAAAGTTTGATCATAGCAGACTTTTCTCATCATTCCTGAAAAATCAGGTCAGATAATGCTGTAAATGGGAGGTGATCTCAAGCAGATAATCCAGAGCAAAAACTAGCTGGTTGAATGAGTCTCAACATGAAATATAAGGCATAACAATCAACTACTGAAAACTATCAAATGCTGAACAAAACATAAGGATTTCAGCAACTAAAAAAGCATAAAATGGCCATGTTTTATGACCATGCCATCCAGTGTTTCATAGAAAGTTCCAAATTCCATATCAAGTTCCAGCGCCTGTTTAGAGAGGCCATCAACCAGCATCTTATGCTCTCGGTATATATGCTTGAAGATTACCGGAGGGACTTGAAGAAGCATATTATTTATTTCATCACATCAATGCATCAGAGATGGAATATCAAGGGTGGAGAGTCCATTGAGCCAAGAAATAATTACCATCGAGTCACCAAAGATCAAGTGGATTGGTAGGCCCATCATTGCACTCAATCTTAAAACAGCCTAAAGCGCAAGAAGTTCCGTTCTAGTATTAGTATTGCTTCCACATCCCAAAGAGAAGCAGAAAAAATGATTTTCATTTAAATAGATCATATACCCTGCGCCTCCAATATTCATAGCGGCAGCCGGGTCGAAAAAAGCACAGGGAAAGTCCTTTGGAGGCTTTGGCCCAAAATTCCTAATTTTTTGTGGTTTATTAGGAACTGGAAAAATCTTAATAAAACTCTCAATCATGGGAAAAAGAGGCTGTAATGAAGGACTTTCTGTTCTCAAAGATACATTTGTTTCGAAGGTTCCATATACACCAGTATGCAAATAAAGGCAAGTACCTATAAACAGCACGACGAGCAATGGTTGAAAACCAATGTTCCATGAGGGACGGGACAGAGTCAAAACTGGGCATAGAAAATCCATATCGAGCTGCAAAATGTGAGAACAAACTCACAGTGAAGGGACAGTACAGGAAAAGATGCTGGGTATCTTCCAAATTTCTTTTGCACAATACACAGCGACTTGGACCAAAAAAACCTCGCGACTGAAGTTGCTCCCATGTAAGGATCCGACCATATATCAGAAGAGGCGATTTTAATTGGGATATTCAAAGACCAAAGTGAATCACTAACAGAGTTCAGCATTTCAAAACTGCTGTTTGAGATGATACTTTCATATCCCATTTCTCTACTTAAAGAGAAGAAGAGCCACATGGATAACCGGAAAACCATTCTTTAAAAAAACCACATAGATAACCATAAAACCATTCTTAAAAAGAAAAACCACACAGATAACGGGAAAACCATTCTTTAAGCCCAACATAAAAACACAACATTCTTAGGAGTTGTTTGGAGACATTCTTGACAACTTTTTCTTCATTGTATTACCGAGTGTATTGAGACAAAATGGAAGAAAAGGAAGGTCAACACCTGTGATAATTTTTCATCATCATGGTTTGATTATTAGTTCAAGATGTCTTTAGTTTATTTAGTTTATGTATTTATGGCATGCATGTATATTTACTCCAATAAATACACATTTAAATATATATATTTCTCTGAAGGCAATGTTTATAGGTTTTTTTTCCATGGATATTCAAACATGAATAAGCTTTCACAATCTTTTAGCATTTATAATAAATTTTTATCGATATAAGTTCTTGCCACGGATATTCTAACATGAATAAGCTTTCTTTGAAATTTGCAGAGCATGAACATGTTTTCTTTAAATTCCATACAAATTTTAGCTTATAGAATGCAGATTAACAAATTCACAAATGTATTTTGTTAAGAAAATCTACCAGAGCAAATTGACAACTCGCTTTCTTAAAATATTCAGAATTATTTAGCATACAAACAATTTTCGTTGTACCGTAAGAACTACTTTGGACAAGTCCATATGTTGGAGGTTCTTTAAGTTTCCTAACCAACTGGGAAGCATGTGCAAATTGGAACAGAGGGACAAGTTAATATACCGGAGGTTCGTTAAGTTTCCAAAGAAATCAGGAAGCATCTGTAAATAGGAGCAGCGTGACAAATTAATATGTTGGATATTCATTAAGTTCCAAAAAATATCTGGAAGTGTTTACACATTGAAGCAGTTGGAAAAGTCTATATGTTGGAGGTTGGTTAGGTTCTCAAACGAATCTGGAAGCATTAGCAAATTGGAGCAGTCGGATAAGTCGGTATGTTGGAGGTTCCATATGTTTCCAAAGGAACCTGCAAGCATCTGCAAACTGGAGCAGTCGGACAAGTCGATATGTTGCAGGTTGGTTAAGTTTCCAAAAGAATTTGAAAGTATCTGCAAATTGGAACAACTGGACAAGTCAATATGTTGAAGGTACGTTAGCTTCCCAAAAGAATGTGGAAGCATTTTCAAATTTGAGCATCCAAACAACTCAATATGTTTGAGGTTCTTTAACCCCCAAAAGAATCTAGAAGCCTCTCCGATTTGTAACATTCATTTAAGAATATAAGTTCCCAAAAGAATATGGAAGCGTCTGCAAATGGAAGCACTTGGACAAGTCAATATGTTCAAGTTTGGTTAACTTCACAAAGGAATCTGGTAACAAAATCATTCTTGAACAGTACTTTAAGTCCAAGTATTTCAACGACTGCAGATGACAGAATTCCTTTGGATGTAGGTATTTCTACAACATCAGAAAGATCCTTGCTCCATTCTTTAATAATTAATGTTGAAGTCGAATGTTTTCTTCTCGCAGGGTTCGAGCATACACTCTATTTTCACTCAGCTTAGTCCAGCGAAGATCTGAAAGCTTGACACCTTAGAAGACCGGAAGAATGATTGAACCCGACTTCAACATTAGTAAGAGCTCATTTAGACACCAATTTGATTCTGGTTAATTGGCAGAAAAAATTGCTACATGAACTGAGGCTGTTTCGATAGCGCCTTCAATTTGAGGAGTTATATTCTCGCCCTCTTGCAATTCGGCCTGGTCCAAAAAATATCGCAATTCATGTTTGCGAAGGCGATGGTACAAATCGGTGGCCAAGGTTCTCTTGACGTCGCTGCCTCGGTGGTTTATGAATACATCAAAGACATAGTTGTTGTTTTTGCTACCATACGAGGTGGAGGTGGATGTTTCTTCAAAATGCGCCATGGAATCGACAGTAAAAAGATAGATAAAGATGTACGCCAAAAAAATTAGAAAGTAACAAAAAAGATAGATAAAGATGTATGCAAAGAATTAGACAGTAACAAAAAAAGCTAGATAAAGATTTATTCCAAAGAATCAGAATCATATGTATGCAAACTCATCTATGCCAAAGAATCACATATAAATAGGCGTATGATACTCTCCTTCAACTATTTGCCAAAACAAACTGCAATAATATCAATATCAGCTGGTTCAGTTGAGTTCCTTATTTTGTCTGCCATATATATAACCTTCTTCTATAATTGTTTAATTTAGATTGAATTAAAACCATGGAGGAAGAATTGTGAAACGAATTTCTTTGCAATTTCCTATCAAGCTAAGCAAAATTGCTTGGCAATTTCTAGGGAGCAAGCTTAATAACTTGGACTGAATCAAAACCCTGTTTTAAAAATGGAAGAAGGGTTTTAATGCGGAAAGAAACGTCAATCAATGAAGCACGAAATTAAACCTGATGGACAAATCAATCCCTTGATTTCAGTAGCAAAAACCCAGCAGAATTTGTTCCCACAAACTGTTCATAACTGGATGATGAAACTGTTAACCAAAAACTTAATGGCTTCAAACCCAAATATAATTGATTTCCTCGCTAAACCGGTGCGGATTTCTCAAATACACTAATAAATAACAAGCACCCCAGGGTGCATACTCACACAAAAATAAAAATTGCACGCATTATCTGTAATATCGCTGCAATCCAGAGCAAGAAAACTTTTCGAGAGTTGGATATGTACTCACCTGAGTTTCGAGTTGAACTAAAGAAACGAGGTTATGATGGAAATGTAAAACCTAAAATTTTTCTTTTTGCTTTGATGGGATGGAATACAAACCGTTCAGAGAATACAAAGAGTCCCAGCAGGGATCCGTTTCGATGGGTTCCTTTTGAACTGATCCACCCAGTTTAAGTTTAAGTATACCATACCAAACAACATCCTATGCCGCAACAGCAGCACTGCTCTACTCTTTTGCAGGCAGTTGATTCTATTATTTGCTGTTGCAGCTGCTACCACCATCAGACTAAAACAAGAAAGGTATTACTATTAATAATCAGCATGTTCAATCCAAATCAGACTGCAGGCGTTCCATGTATCAATCGAGGCAATCCAAATCAGAACGTGGGGGTTCAATATATCTCTATAGGCAAGTAAAATTATTTTATTAAATTTATGATTTCTTCACTCCAGTGTGATAGGGTTGTACCAGTGGACACTTACATATATCTTCAAAGTATATATTATAAAATTGTTTTAATAGTTTGTGCTGGCCATCATGTAGTTTTCTGCATTTTGCAGAGAGCAATGGTGCTGAAACGCAAACAGAAACACCTCCTCCAACACCACGAGGTCTGAGGAATATTCCGCCACCAACTCCACGGCGTGGGACACCCGCCGGAACTCCACTTTCCCGCGACAGATTTGTTGGAGACGGGAGCTAAGCCCTTTTCCTGGGTCGGCCGGCAAAACTCCATTTCCAAGGAATGGGAAGCAGCTAATGCCCACCACACCTCCACGCTCCACAACAGCAGCCCACACGCCTGTGCCCCCAACTCCTGTTAAGGCTCAACAAAAAGGTGTTGCAGCACCTACCAGCAAAGCCCGTCACCCATAGCGCCCAATAATAACAGCCAGCCACCCTTCAGTGAGGAACATGCTTATTGCAATTTACTTGTTTGTCATGGCTATGGCTGTGCTTGTCCATAAAACTCCTCGTTAAATCATTGTTATCATTAGTTTTGGTTCGGCTGAGCAATAAATTGGAGGATTTCAGAACTTTGTTAATCTTTTGTGGCTAACTGAGTCTGAACCTATATGCTCTTCTATTTAAAATAATTACTTTTTATATATTTTTCTATTTAAAATATTAATTTTTTCTATTTAAAATAATTATTTTCTTTAGTTATGAATGACCTAAATGTTACTTATATACTCTTATATATAAAATAAATCATTATTATTTTCATAAATAATTTAAATGTTATGTGAAGAATCGGGAATGACATGCAATTGAAGCTCTCTAATATGTTTGCCTCCAAATTATCTATGGTCTGAAATTAGAAGTTTATACAGCGTCAATATCATTTTTTTTTCAAAATTATAAGTTTCTCGAGTGATTTCAGAACTAATAAAGGATTGGAAAAAATGAATTTATAAAATAAGTTTATGAATTGACTCTTAATATGCACAACCATATCTAGAGTCCACCATCCTACCCTACAAACATAATGTGAAACGAAATTTCAATTGTATAAGCTTAACCTAACATGCAATTGGAGCTCTCTAATTTGTTTGCCTCCAAATTATCTATGGTCTGAAATTAGAAGGTTATACACGGTCAATATCATTTTTTTTCAAAATTATAAGTTTTTGAGTGATTTCAGAACTAATAAAAGACTCAAAAAAATGAATCTATAAAATAAGTTTATGAATTGACTCCAATCAGACTATTATAATATGCGCAACCATATCTAGAGTCCACCATCCTACCCTACAAACATAATGTGAAACTAAATTTCAATTGTATAAGCTTAATTATAAATAAACATAATGGAAAAGTAGCAAAAGGAAGAACAACTCAACTTAGATTTCCCAATATTCGGCTAAATGTCCCTTGACTTCAGTTTTTCCACCACAAGATACCTAACCTCATCAACGATGGATATTATCCGAATAGTTGGACGAGACATGTGGCACTGTGAACCTAACCTGATCAACGATGGATATTATCCGAATAGTTGGATGAGACATGTGGCACTGTGAACCTAACCTGATCAACGATGGATATTATCCGAATAGTTGGACGAAAATATCTACTGATGAAAAAATATGAAAACATTAAATTAGGAGAGTAGTTTCGACTTGTTGAAACGCGGTTATGATGGAAATGTAAAACCTAAAATTTTGCTTTTTGCTTTGATGGGATGGAATACAAACCGTTCAGAGAATACAAAGAGTCCGAGCAGGGATCCATTTTGATGGGTTCCTTTTGAACTGATCCACCCAGTTTAAGTTTAATTATACCATACCAAACAACATCCTATGCCGCAACAGCAACACTGCTCTACTCTTTTGTAGGCAGTTGATTCTATTATTTGTTGTCGCAGCTACGACCACCATCACATGAAAACAAGAAAGGTATTACTATTAATAATCAGCATGTTCAATCCAAATCAGAATGCGGGCGTTCCATGTATCAATCCAGGCAATCCAAATCAGAACGTGGGCATTCAATATATCTCTATAGGCAAGTAAAATTATTTTATTAAATTTATGATTTCTTCACTCCAGTGTGATAGGGTTGTACCAGTGGACACTTACATATATCTTCAAAGTATATATTATAAAATTGTTTTAATAGTTTGTGCTGGCCATCATGTAGTTTTCTGCATTTTGCAGAGAGCAATGGTGCTGAAAAGCAAACAGAAACACCTCCTCCAACACCACGAGGTCTGAGGAATATTCCGCCACCAACTCCACTGCATGAGACATCGGTATTCGCCGGAACTCCACTTTCCCGCGATAGATTTGTTGGAGACAGGACGCTACGCCGTTTTCCTAGGTTGGCCGACAAAACTCCATTTCCAAGGAAGGGGAAGCAGCTAATGCCCAGCACACCTCCACGCCCCACAACAGCATCCCACATGCCTGTTCCCCTAACTCTTGTTAAGGCTCAACAAAATGGTGTTGCAGCACCTACCAGCAAAGCCCGTCACCCATACCGCCCAATAATAACAGCCATCCACCCTTTAGTGAGGAACATGCTTATTGTAATTTACGTGCTTGTCCATAAAACTCCTCGTTAAATCATTGTTATCATTAGTTTGGGTTCAGCTGAGCAATAAATCGGAGGATTTCAGAACTTTGTTAATCTTTTGTGACTAAGTGAGTCTGAACCTATATGCTCTTCTATTTAAAATAGTTATTTTTTATATATTTTTCTATTTAAAATATTAATTTTTTCTATTTAAAATAATTATTTTCTTTAGTTATGAATGACCTAAATGTTACCTATATACTCTTATATTTAAAATAAATAATTATTATTTTCATAAATAATTTAAATGTTACCTCTGAAGAATCGAGAATCACATGCAATTGGAGCTCTCTAATTTGTTTGCTTCCAAATTATCTATGGTCTGAAATTAGAGGTTTATACAGAGTAAATATCATTTTTTTTTCAAAATTATAAGTTTCTGGAGTGATTTCAGAACTAATAAAGGAATGGGAAAAATGAATCTATAAAATAAGTTTATTAATTGACTCCAATTAGACTGTTATAATATGTGCAACCATATCTAGAGTCCACCATCCTACCCTACAAACATAATGTGAAACAAAATTTCAATTGTATAAGCTTAATTATAAATAAACATAATGTAAAAGTAGCAAAAGGAAGAACAACTGAACTTAGATTTCCCAATATTCGGCTAAATGTTCCTTGACTTCAGTTTTTCCACCACAAGATACCTTCCGTGGTACAGTGTTGCGGCCGCAACTGTTCTCCCCAAATTTCTTAAATTTTGGTCCCCTCCTCATAATTTAGAGTTGTTTTAATCGTTGGATCCTTGAACCTTTTGGGCATGCTTTGTTTTTGAATAATTTCGAAGATCGATTTCCATCCTGTTCAAAAGTGCTTGCGTTTGAATTCCGTAGTAAGTCGCAGAGGTTATTTGGTTTGATAACTGAGGATGAATCAGACTTGTTTATTTTTTGGGAAGCCACTATCGCGGAAGCAAAACAGGTTTACCGCCACTGAGTTTTAAAACTGCCTAAACACTTAGTATTTTTTCTATTGATCGGGGGTCTTTCTTGTTTGATCAGAAGCCGGAACCTTTTCACTTCCGTCGTTGCGGAACCCAAAGCAGTTTAGCGCCCGAAGTCAAAATCATTCCGACTGCCGATGCGTGTTGACCTGTTTTAGCCGCGTACCCGAAGCCGTTTCTCTTCCGCCATTGTGGCTGTGAAAGTCATTTGTCTTCCGATGTTAATACCTTCCGATTTTCGATGGAGGGTTTTCCCACCCGCGTTTCGCCTGATTTTAGTATGTTTCCTTTCTGCCGTTGCGGCTCGGAAAGTCTTTTGGCTTCCAATGTCCAAACCTTTCCGACTTCCGATTTAAAGTTTTTTTTTTCCGCCCACCGCTGTATGCTCGTAGTTTTTCCTCTTCCGCTGTTACGGTTGGGCAGTGCTTTTGCTTCTGATGTCCGTATACTCTCGATTTCCGTCGTTGGTGTTTTTTCCTTCTGAGCCCATGGGAGGATGAGGTAGTGGTGTCCGCATTTGTAAAATAATGGTGGCGCACATGATCATTTCCTGTGGAGTAGCCGTTCAATCAGTTTAATTTGCTGCTATGGTTTAAATGTGTTTCCAACAAATGATACTCGTCGTTTGATTGCAGGTAGTTTCCAGAGATTGGTCAAGGGAGGCGGACCGTTTGGCGAAGATAGAGCCGAAACCAGCAGGATCATAAGATGGACAAACCAGAGAAAAGAGAAAATGAATGGTGACAAAGGAGCAGCTCTAAAAGGTCCGGTAGTTACGTACTTAATCACGGGCATGCGTAGAAACGATAGAGGAATATGAAGTGTTGGGGAACGGAAAGGTCATTTGTTTGGGGAGGGGGCAACCCAAACGGTCTGCTGTTGTAGTTTAAATATTGGAAAGTAGAACTTAGAAGGGGCTTTTTCCCTCGAAAAAATTTGTAAACCATTTCCTTGTAAGAGGAACTATTTCATTTTACAATAAAAAACTGCAATTTTGCCTGTCGGAGAAAGTACGATGTGGAATGTATCAATGTGATTAAATGAGCAATGTTGAAGGGGAACTATTTCGTTTTCAGCTATGTTTCATTAACTATGAGAGCGTTCTAATTTCTTGAACCTATGTTCCTTTTTTAATGTTCTTCAGTTTATTTTTTGATGTTTTCCACTGTGAGTAAATGGAGGTCGATCATAGACAATTGGCTATCTGGTTATTGAAATATCTTTAGACTGTTCATGTGTATTGAAAGATGTATCAGCTATCTGTAACTTTTCATAATGCATGTACAAAATACATTACTCACTAATGAATGATAATCTTGCTCGCTAGCGATAGGTTAGGTAGTTAGTTTTAATTTCTTGCTGTTTATGTTATTTAGATGCCTGTGAGCTTTAAGACGAGAGGTAAGAACTTGCGCATCACATTGTGACTGCCCCCTGCATCTTTATCATCTTGCATTATTAGATAGGCACTTGCATTTCATATCTTAAATCAAAAAATACAAAATACACGGTGGACCAGGCCGCAATCGGTAAAGCCTTTGTTTTGTTACTTGACCTGCGATAGCCGGACTGCAAGCTGGACAGATTCCCCAT
The DNA here is from genome assembly GCA_001517045.1 of Pseudotsuga menziesii. Lineage (NCBI taxonomy): Eukaryota > Viridiplantae > Streptophyta > Pinopsida > Pinales > Pinaceae > Pseudotsuga > Pseudotsuga menziesii. The sequence goes on along the minus strand of LPNX010525117.1, from coordinate 123,112 downwards.
ACCAAACATTCAACGGGCTAGTTGGGAACGTTGACTGGGGAGAATCCCTTACTATTGCTGCCTGCGAATTTCCAGGCCTCAACAGTTTTGGCGCTAGAAGGAGGGCCTCCAGTGCATGGTCGGCCGCAGAAACCCGTTTTCCTGAGACTTTTCCACCGGTAACAGTTCTGAAAGCAGTGGACTTCATAATCCAATTCTGGAAGAAGAGAATGGAGAACATTTATATTCTATTGGCAACGAAGTTGTTAATGACCTGAGCAGACACACCCGGTCATATGTGAAGAAGATTGGAGGATTGCCAATTATCCCTGAGTTTCCCAGAAGAGAGTATAAAAGGAAGGATTGTCCTATAGTAGAAGACTCAGTGCTGGTCGGAGACTGGGAAGAACTTGTAGAAATAGCCTTACAGGAAGTTGTGCTACCTTTGAATCAAGAAGGCCCAGATACTCCTCACAGTTCTCTTGTTAACACCCCTATTGGCTCACCTCCTCATTCCCCACCCGGACTCATGGCAGGCGTAAATGCTAATCAACCACCTAACCCACCAAATCCACCACCTGCATTGAGAGCCAGATCGCCTTTAAACTTGACCCCTCCATTACATGATTTACCTCAATCCTTTGAAAAGATGCTGCCTAAATTCGACCCCAATGAGAAGATACTAGTAGATGATCACCTGTAGAGTTTTTACTTGGCAATAGAAGGATTGAGGGCTGGGGATCATGAAGATGTAGTGTGCAGACTATTTCCGCATAACCTTATAGGAGCTGCGGTATCATGGTATTTTGGGTTTCCTGCTAACTCTATCACTGATTGGGATACCTTTGAGAGAATTTTGAGGAGTAAGTATGTGGTTCAAAAGAATCATGCAACTCTCATGAAAGGACTATGCGCCTTGAAGAAAGAAAAAAAGGAGAATGTGCACAATTTTACTCAAAGATTTGCAGCATACCTGAAGAATTTTTCTGACGCTGAAAAACCTTTAGACAAGGTCCTAATTGAATATTATACATCAGCTTTAGGCCCTGATTTGGCCATGTTTTCCAAAGGTAGGGCCAAGCCTACTTTGGCAGAAACCTATGAAGAAGCAGAAGTAGTGGAAGCTGAAAGAGAGAGTATTGAAGATTATCCCGAACAGTCAAGAGAGAAAGGGGCGGGAAGGAAATCCTTATTGTTCACTAAGCCCAAAGAAGAGAAATCGCCAGATCTTGAAAATATGGCCAAAATGATGCAGAAGCTTTCCAACAAAATCATAGACTTGGATAAAGAGAAGGAAACACAAAAGTTCTATAAACCCTATTATAAGAAAAGAGAGGATAACAATAAGTCTCAACCTCCTCACAATACTGCATCTATGAATTTAACAGAAGTAGGCATGGACAATTTTTGCACTTTCCACCAACATCCACATTCTGAGAAGAATTGTCCTCAATGGATAAACTCGATGACGTTGGTAATGAATCAGCTGTTGGATTCTATATTAACAGAAGATGAAGAAAGAAAAGAGAATACTATTTCAACTAAGGAACGAGAAGAGGAAACTATGGCTTTGTGGAATTCTATTTCCTTATTTGATGCTGAAGAGAAAAAGACTCAGGGGTATGAGGAAGTCATGGAAACCAACATAACAACAAGGAGCCAAGGGACGGTTAAAGAAGACAGTCTGATACTCCCAAAGATTAAGAGGCTGCAGAGAAATGTTAAGAAGAAATTTCAAAATAAATCCTTGGCTGATAAAATTCTAGAATTCACTATTACCAGCCAAGATCCTAGGCAGAATGATACGCTGGCCAAGCCCAATGAAGATAAGATGAATGCTGATAAACCTCATCCCATTGAATAGCAGATGGATTATGATGTCGTGGAGGACTTAAAGAAGGTAAAAGCGAATGTTTCACTATTCGAGATGTGTAAAGTGCCGCAGCAGAAAGAAATATTGTTGAAATCCCTTGAAGCATCGGACGAAAGGATGCCAACTAACAATCAACCAGAAGAAGAAGAAGAAATTGGAGAGACCAGCAGTGGAGGTAAGTCCAAGAACAAGCATCCACCTTCCCTCCTTACTTTTGAAATCTTTAACTACAATGTACATAATTTTTTGGTAGACTCAGGGGCAACTGTTAATGTCATGCCGATATCAGTCTGTAAAAAGATCAACAAGCAACCTAGGCCATCCACGTGGAGAGTTGTTCAGTTGGACAGGACTGATGTAAAAGTAATTGGGGAGATGGAAGATGTTCTAGTCCGTCTGGCATCAAACGATAAAGTATGCCAGGTCATTAATACCATGGTGGCTGATATACCAGATGCTTACAGTCTTGTCCTAAGCAGAGATTGGTTGGCCAAACTTAATGGATATTTCACCTTTGATTGGTCGCATCTGTGGTTTCCATACAAAGGAAGTCCGAACCAGATTAAGATCTTAAGAGAGCCTCACATGAAGTACAATGTTACTCAACTGGAGGAGAGGAATGAACCAGTAGATTCTGTATTGGGAAATTATTTTATCGAATTAGAACCAGGTAATTACCAAGCAGAAGAAGCTAGCAACACATCAGACACCCAGCCTGATCTCCTTCGATTTTCACAAGCTGATGAAATTGATTGTAAAATAGTAGATTTAGCTGTAGGAATATATTCGCATTTAGTAGTTAGTGATTTTTGGACTTTGTTTTTTGATGGCTCTAAGACATTAGAAGGGTCAGGGGCCAGTTGTGTCCTGATTGACCCTCGGGAGAATAAACATTTTCTTTCTTGTAGATTAGAGTTTGAATGTACAAATAATACAGTTGAGTATGAAGCGGTGGTGCAGGGCTTAAAGAAAGCGATTGAATTAAAGGTAAGTAATCTAAAAGTTTTTGGAGACTCTGAAATTATTGTGAAACAAATCCGCAATCAAATACATTGTGTTTCTTCTCACTTAAAGGCCTATCAAAATGAGGTATGGGATCTACTTAAATGTTTTGATGCATTCAATATTGTTTCAATTCCAAGACTTAAAAATGCAGCAGCTGATCTGTTGGCCACATCAGCCGCCAGGCTGGTACCTACTAATAATAGATGCTATGTTGAATTAATTTTCAGGCCCTCAGTACCTGATATGATCACCAACTTACGGGTGTTCGACGATGACCAACAAATTATAGAATGCTTGACAAATGACAAGGTATTTAAAGGAGCTATTATAGATGATGAAGAACATCAAGCCGAGCTGAAGTACAACAATTTCATTCCTAAAGGAGTTAGAACGTTAGAAAAAATGTTCGATTTAAATGAAAAGTTCAGAAGACCAGCCAACGTGATGACCAACAGCTCATCTCTACAATTCGAGCTAATAAATTTAGGGACTGAGACAAATCCTAAATTTGTGAATCTCGGCAAATGTTGTTCACCAACAGAAAGAGATAAATTCATCAGTCTGTTTAAATAGTTTAAAGATGTCTTTGCTGGGACATACAAAGATTTAAAAATGTACGACACTAGCATCATCAAGCATGTTGTCCCCATCAAAGCCGGCGTCAAGCCATATCAACAACCTTTAAGAAAAATGCATCCAAAGCTGGAACCACTGATTCAGAGTGAAGTGAAGAAATTATTGGATGCTAGAATTATTTTTAAAGTCAGACACTCTGAGTGGGTATCAAATCTGGTACCAGTGAGGAAAAAATCAGGAGAAATCAGATTATGTGTGGATTTCAAAAATCTAAACCGCGCTTCCGATAAAGATAACTACCCTGTGCCACCCATGGAGCAATTGCTACAAATGGTCTCTGGTTCTGAATTGTTTTCATTATTAGACGGTTTCTCTGGCTACAATCAAGTACTAGTAGCCGAAGAAGACAGATTGAAAACAACGTTCAGGACCAAATGGGGAACCTTTGCCTACAAAAGGATTCCCTTTGTGCTTATAAATGCTAGAGCGACGTTTCAGAGGGTTATGGATATAGCTTTCCGCGGATTGATTGGCCAAAGTGTTGTAGTGTACCTTGATGACATTACAATATTCTCGAAGAAAAGAGAAGAGCACGCGTTTCACTTAAAGCAGATTTTCGAACACTGTCAGAAATATGGCATCTCCCTCAATCCTAAGAAGTGTGTGTTCGCTGTCACAGAGGGCAAGTTGCTGGGTCACATAGTTTCAAAGAAAGGAATTTCTATAGATCCAGAAAGAATTAAGGCCATTGAACAAATCCCCTTGCCCCATAATAAAAGGGGGATGCAATCTTTTATGGGAACTATAAACTTCGTGCGAATATTTGTCCCTGATTTCACTCATATTGTTAAGCCGTTGTAGTAGATGGTGAAACAGAATGCACAGTTCAAGTGGAATGAGATTGAGAAGGACGCTTTCAGCAAAATTAAAACTGTTGTTGCACATGCACCCTCCCTGAAAAGCCCTGATTTCGATAAAGACTTTATTCTGTATACCTTTGCATCCGATGATTCGCTAGCAGTTGTGCTTACGCAAAGGGAAGATGGGGGGGATGAATTCCCAATATCCTTCATGAGCATTGGTCTACAAGGGGCTGAATTAAATTGCCCAGCTATTGATAAGCAAGATTATGCAGTATTCAAAGAAGTGAAGCAATTCAGGCCTTATATTTTAAAAAACCGAACCAAGGTGATCGTCCCCTACCTAGCTGTAAGGTCCCTTCTTATACAAAAGGAGTTAGGAGAAAGAAGGGGCAACTGGGTAACAGCTCTTCAAGAGTACGACCTTGAATTCAAGCCAGCCTCTATCGTTAAAGGTCAAGGGTTGTGCAAATTGATGACTGAAAGTGGGAACAATGAAGAGCAAGCCTGGGAGAATGAGGCCGAATTACATTTAATGGATGTATGTTTTGTGTTTAAATCTCCCGAGTCTTGGTATAGAGACCTCGTGCATTACTTGCAAGAAGGACTATTACCAGAACATTGGAATCCTAAGCAAAGAAGAGAACTACGTCTTAAATCAGCTGCCTATGAGATTGTTGAAGGAGTATTATTCCAAAAAAATTATGACGGAGTTCTCCTGATATGCTTAGAAAAGGAAGATGCAAAGAAAGTAATGACAGATTTGCATGACGGGCCTGCTGGGGGACATTATTCAGGAGACACTACTGCCCACAAAATCCTCAGGGAAGGTTACTATTGGCCTACACTTTTCAAGGATGCACATGCACATGTCAGGAAATGTGATATTTTCCAAAGGTGCGGTGGGAGACAACCTAAAGCAGCAGCACCCCTAAAGCCTGTGATGATCACGGAGCCATTCGAGCAATGGGGGTTGGATATTATTGGAGAAATAAAACTGAATTCTTCCCTCCAACAAAAATACATTCTGACTGCGACTGATTATTTTACTCGCTGGGTCGAAGCTATCCCGCTACGGAAGATAAATGAAGACAAGGTCATCAGCTTCCTGCAATATCATATCATGACCAGGTTTGGAGTTCCAATTTCGTTAGTTTTTGATAATGCTAAGTACTTCTCATCCATTAAATTAACTACTTTTGCTCATGATAAAGGGATAAAATTGCATTATTCTGCTAATTACTATCCACAAGGAAATGGCCTGGCTGAATCCTCTAACAAAAATCTGGTTAGAATTTTAAAGAAAAATGTAATAAAAAACTAGAGGAGTTGGCACTCATCACTACCAAATGCTCTATGGGCTGATAGAGTCACCCCCAAGTCCGCAATAGGAGTGTCACCATATACCCTTGTGTATGGTAAAGAAGCCATTCTTCCCCCCAACATCATGTTACCATCTTCCATTATAGCTCAAGAGTCTAGTGGGTCGGAGAATGAAGTTTTGCAGATGAGGATATGTAATCTGCTAAAAGCAGAAGAGGCTAGATCTAAAGCTAGGGAGCGCTTTAAGCAACAACAAAAGTTAGTAAAGAGATGGTTCGACAAGCATAAATATGGAACAAAAGACTTTGAAGTAGGAGACTTAGTCCTCAAGTGGGATCACCCCCATGATGAGAAAGGAAAGCACACTAAATTCCAGTAGTTGTGGGTAGGCCCTTTTCAGATTGCAGCAAAGCTTGGCCCTTCTACTAATAAGTTGCAAGATCTACAGGGGTGGGAAGAGAACTTCCCAGTAAATGGTTTGGTTCTCAAGCCTTATTTTTCTTGAATTTCTTTGAGTTCTTCTGTCTTGTATATAAATAAGTTGTTTGTTTGTTTTTCGAGTCATGTTTGTTTTAGTTTAAGTTTTATTGATTTCAATAAGGGCAGCAAATCTGCGGTTGCATGGGGAACATCCAAAATTCCCGGGATTGATAAGCATTTTTGGTATCAGACTGTGTGTTTCTTTTTATCTGAAAGAACTTCTTCCAGTTTAGCAGTTTTCTCAAATAGCTCTGTGCGCATTGAAGTCCCACTTAACCCCTGTGAAATAAACCAGATTCAAAGAGTTCGGAATACTATGTTGAGGCTCCATCCACTTCACACTTAAAATGTTCTAAGGGGCGACAGCAGAGGACCCATGGAAAAGAGAAAAGTAAACAGTATGTTAAATATAAATGATCCCATGCCAATAAACGAATACCAAAAGGAAAATAGGAGTCAAAAAATCCTCTGGAAGCATCATACATTAAAGCAAATGCTGAATCATAAGTACTAGATTGCCGAAAGATCCTCTTCGTCTGTGAGATGAAACATGAAGTACACTGCTCACACAAAAGGACACTATGGGATAGAGGATCCTGAATTAAAATTCAGTAAGAAAGGCCTGCAGGAGGACTCATATGAAAAGGGATAAAAGTCTAAAAGCACAAAAAGTGCTAAAATGGCATGGGAATGAGGAACAAACGAATATTTCTGTTCACCATATGCTTCAATCCTGTGGTGTCCAAGCTGTCAGCTACCTGAAGACAAAAGTAATAATGAAACTCATCCTTTGGCCTCGACAGAGTTATCTGGACTTGAAAATCTTGTTTTCCACTCTCCCCAAATTGGACTATCATCAATGATTAAAAGTACACACTTCCGTCATTTGATAAATCCAGATAGCTGGAAGAATTCAATAGAAGCATTGGTTGTAAACAGTCTGCCACTCAAAGAATAATCGCCCAGAGATCTAGGTTCACCAGGTAATCGCCAATTGTTGCGGCCACAACTGTTCTCCACAAATTTCTTAAATTTTGGTCCCCTCCTCATAATTTAAAGTTGTTTTAATCGTTGGATCCTTGAACCTTTTGGGCATGCTTTGTTTTTGAATAATTTCGAAGATCGATTTCCAGCCTGTTCAAAAGTGCTTGCGTTTGAATTCCGTAGTAAGTCGCAGAGGTTATTTGGTTTGATAACTGAGGATGAATCGAACTTGTTTATTTTTTGGGAAGCCACTGTCGCGGAAGCAAAACAGGTTTACCGCCACTGAGTTTTAAAGCTGTCTAAACACTTAGTATTTTTTCTATTGATCGGGGGTCTTTCTTGTTTGATCGGAAGCCGGAACATTTTCGCTTCCACCGTTGCGGAACCCAAAGTAGTTTAGCACCCGAAGTACAAATCGTTCCGACTGCCGATGCGTGTTGACCTGTTTTAGCCACGTACCTGAAGCCATTTCTCTTCCGCCATTGCAGCTGTGAAAGTCATTTGTCTTCTGATGTTAATACCTTCCGATTCCCAATGGAGGGTTTTCCCGTCCGCGTTTCGCCTAATTTTAGTATGCTTCCTTTCCGCCGTTGCGGCTCGGAAAGTCTTTTGGCTTCCAATGTCCAAACCTTTCCGACTTCTAATTTAAAGTTTTTTTTTTCCGCCCACCGCCGTATGCCCATAGTTTTTCCTCTTCCGTCATTGTGGCTGGGCAGTGTTTTTGCTTCCGATGTCCGTATACTCCCGATTTCCGCCATTGGTGTTTTTTCCTTTTAAGCCCATGGGAGGACGAGGTAGTGGTGTCCACATTTGTAAAATAATGGTGGCGCACCTGATCATTTCCTGTGGAGTAGTCGTTCAGTCAGTTTAATTTGCTGCTATGGTTTAAATGCATTTCCAACAAATGATGCTCGTCGTTTGATTGCAGGTAGTTTCCAGATATTGATCAAGGGAGGAAGACCGTTTGGCGAAGATAGAGCCAAAACCAGTAGGATCGTAAGATGGACAAACCAGAGAAAAGAAAAAATGAATGGTGACAAAGGAGCAGCTCTAAAAGGTCCGGCAGTTACGTAGCCAATCATGGGCATGCGCAGAAAAGATAGAGGAATATAAAGTGTTGGGGAACGGAAAGGTCATTCATTTGGGGAGGGGGCACCCCAAACGGTCTGCTGTTGTAGTTTAAATATTGGAAAGTAGAACTTAGAAGGGGCTTTTTCCCTGGAAAAATTTGTAAAGCATTTGCTTGTAAGAGGAACTATTTCGTTTTACAATAAAAAACTGCAATTTTGCCTGTCAGAGAAAGTACGATGTGGAATGTATCAATGTGATTAAATGAACAATGTTGAAGGGGAACTATTTCGTTTTCAGCTATGTTTCATTAACTGTGAGAGAGTTCTAATTTCTTGAACCTATGTTCTTGTTTGAATGTTCTTCAGTTCATTTTGTGATGTTTTCCACTGTGAGTAAATGGAGGTTGTTCATAGACAATTGGCTATCTGGTTGTTGAAATATCTTTAGACTGTTCATGTGTATTGAAAGAAGTATCATCTATCTGTAACTTTTCATAATGCATGTACAAAATACATTACTCACTAACGAATGATAATCTTGCTCGCTAGCGATAGGTTAGGTATTTAGTTTTAATTTCTTGTTGTTTATGTGATTTAGATGCCTGTGAGCTTTAAGACGAGAGGTAAGAACCTGCGCATCACATTGTGACTGCCCCCTGCATCTTTATCATCTTGCATTATTAGATAGTCACTTGCATTTCATATCTTAAATCAAAAAATACAAAATACACGGTGGACCGGGCCGCAACGAGTAAAGCCTTTGTTTTGTTACTTGACCTACGGTAGTCGGACCGCAAGCCGGACGGATTCCCCATACCAAACAGTTAACGGGCTAGTTGGGAACGTTGACTGGGGAGAATCCCTTACTGTTGCTTCCTGCGAATTTCTAGGCCTCAACACACAGATTCGTCAAATATTTATGTCAACTAACCCGATTATACCAGCGAAAGTCCCTATTATTCTGCCAGAAACAGTAGAGCCCTATGTTTTTCCAATCGCCAACACAGTCTTGCATGCAGATTTCGATTTACTTCGTCGCCTTCTCAACAAAAATATCCCTACAACAACAACGTCAAGGCTCTGTCCCCTTTTTCTTGCAATATACAAACACCCGACGTCCTGGAGCCATTCGAGTTTTTTCTTAACAGCAATGAGAGAGTGCCGAGGCGTACCAAGATAAGCTGTATTTTCGTCACGACTATGTTTCCAGCTATGCATACTGTGAAAATATCGTTACAGATCAAGCGAATACCCTCCTCCATGACATACCGTTTCGGGCCCTCTAAAACCCTAAAGCTCCAAACACCATAATCCAACAGCTTAGCAAACACTGTCAGCACAGTCTTTCTTTAGAAAAAAAAAAGACTGCTTAATTTCCTTGATTAATATGAAGTTGTTTCAAACAGCCATTGGTTACGGTTACTTTCATACAATCTATCTGAAATTGAATGCGTAATCCACTTGAGAATGTAGGAGCATGCTATGTCACATTTTGGCTTGATGAAAATCTCGACAAATTGCGTTCTGGAGCAGCAAAAACTTAAGTAGCATTTCATTGTAGGTTAGCTTAGATAGGGTTTTTTTGCACAGGCTGATTAGGCGTTTCTACTAAGCATAGAAAAAAAAATTAACTTTAGCATGATACTTTAAGAAGTCTACATAACCATATCTTGCCAAAAGAAATCTCGCATAACATCCAAAATCAGTAGGAAATGATATATATTCCACGGGTGTATATCAGTCGGGGTTAAGAGGTGCGTAGGATCAAACTATTAAAAGGATCTGCCATAAACTTTATTTTTTCCCTATTAAAAGGCTCGGGCATAAACTTGATTTTTTCCCTATTATTGAGTGACTGCACAGTGCAAACCCTGGGGTCATTAACAAATGAAATAACAGTAAGTTTTTAAGAACTTTAAATTACCAGGGTCTAGTAGACCTCCTAAGTGAATCTGGAAGCCAGCACGGGCACCTGCTACTTGAAATTACTCCCGGCGGTTTCCATTCCCGAATGCAATCCTCTGTAACATATTTGCACTCCACGGAAAGCAGATCCATGATAATACTGCACGGTATTTAAATCTGCCGGTGCTTCTAAACCAAAACCGCTTTCTTCACCAACACTTCGGCTGCTGTTGCTGCATTTGAAGATACCACCTTTAAGTAGCTAAGCGATTTCCAATCTCCGTGGTTGTCGATCCAGTCAACTTCAAGTTCAAGTTCAAGCACAATCATTGTTTTTTTGAGAAAGCCACATTTTCAAACTGGTAAGAGTAAGCCGAATTCATGATGAGAAGTGTACCTGCATCATCATTGCGGGTGAGGAGTAGATTTGAACGCTTGGTGTAGATGAAATAAATTATCGCTGCTATGGTGAATGAAAGAAATTGTCATTGCACAGTCTTTCTTTAAAAAAAATGAGAACATACACAATTAAAGCCTAGTAGCTAATGAAGCTGCTTTTAAGCAAAAAGCTATGCTCTGTAGGTCATCAAGATCTCAAGATCATCATGGTTTGGAGTTCTTTATTTCTTCACAAATTTTTAAAGTGTCAACGGTTGGCATGGAATAGCATATTTGGCAGCAAATTGAAAGAAACGTGTGTTTTGTTCATCGTAAGGCTCCATCCTAAGGGACTCGATCCTAAGGCTGTTTCAAGAAAGAAAACAAAATATTCTTCATTGATGCAAACAAAATGACGCATATTTCTTCCTTCACTTCGTCTGCATTTCATTTTAGAACTCTAGCAGATTATCACTTTTATTCCTATCAGCAAATCCACAAATGCAGCAGCAGTAATGGTGGACTGGACTGTGCAAATTTGAGGCTTTTGGAAAAAAGATTTTCTGAAGGAAGCTCCAACTCTTGGATTGATAGTGATGAGACATGTGGCACTGTGCACCTAACCTGATCAACGATGGAGATTATCCGAATAGTTGGACGAAAATATTTACTGATGAAAAAATATAAAAACATTAAATTAGGAGAGTAGTTTCCACTTGTTGAAACGCGGTTATGATGGAAATGTAAAACCTAAAATTTTTCTTTTTGCTTTGATGGGATGGAATACAAACCATTCAGAGAATACAAAGAGTCCTAGCAGGGATCCGTTTCGATGGGTTCCTTTTGAACTGATCCACCCAGTTTAAGTTTAAGTATACCATACCAAACAACATCCTAAGCCGCAACAACAGCACTGCTCTACTCTTTTGTAGGAATTTGATTCTATTATTTGTTGTTGCCGCTGCTACCACAATCAGACAAAAACAAGAAAGGTATTACTATTAATAATCAACATGTTCAATCCAAATCATAATGCGGGCATTCCATGTATCAATCCAGGCTATCCAAATCAGAACGTGGGCGTTCAATATATCTCTATAGGCAAGTAAAATTATTCTATTAAATTTATGATTTCTTCACTCCAGTGTGATAGGGTTGTACCAGTGGACACTTACATATATCTTACAAGTATATATTATAAAAAAAATTTAATAGTTTGTGCTTGCCATCATGTAGTTTTCTGCATTTTGCAGAGAGGAATGGTGCTGAAACACAAACAGAAACATCTCCGCCACCAACTCCACGCCGTGAGACACTGGCATTCGCCGGAACTCCACTTTCCCGCAACAGATTTGTTGGAGACGGGATGCTACGCCGTTTTCTTGGGTCGGCCGGCACAACTCCATTTCCAAGGAATGGGAAGTAGCTAATGCCCAGCACACCTCCACGCACCACAACAGAATCCCACACGCCTGTTTCCCCAACTCCTGTTAAGGCTCAACCAAAAGGTGTTGCAGCACCTACCAGCAAAGCCCGTCACCCATAGCGCCCAATAATAACAGCCAGCCACCCTTCAGTGAGGAACATGCTTATTGCAATTTACGTGCTTGTCATGGCTATGGCTGTGCTTGTCCATAAAACTCCTCATTAAATCATTGTTATCATTAGTTTGGGTTTGACTGAGCAATAAATCGGAGGATTTCAGAACTTTGTTAATCTTTTGTGACTAAGTGAGTCTAAACCTATATTCTATTCTATTTAAAATAATTATTTTTTATATATTTTTCTATTTAAAATATTAATTTTTTCTATTTAAAATAATTATTTTCTTTAGTTATGAATGACCTAAATGTTACCTATGTACTCTTATATTTAAAATAAATAATTATTATTTTCATAAATAATTTAAATGTTACCTGTGAAGAATCGGGAATCACATGCAATTGGAGCTCTCTAATTTGTTTGCTTCCAAATTAGCTATGGTATGAAATTAGAGGTTTATACACGGTCAATATCATTTTTTTTTTAAATTAAAAGTTTCTAGAGTGATTTGAGAAATAATAAAGGACTGGAAAAAATGAATCTATAAAATAAGTTTATGAATTGACTCCAATTAGACTGTTATAATATGCGCAACCATATCTAGAGTCCATCATCCTACCCTACAAACATAATGTGAAATGAAATTTCAATTGTATAAGCTTAATTATAAATAAACATAATGTAGAAGTAGCAAAAGGAAGAACAACTGAACTTAGATTTCCCAATATTCGGCTAAATGTCCCTTGACTTCAGTTTTTCGACCACAAGATACCTTTCCTGGCACAGATTCGTCAAATATTTATGTCAACTAACCCGATTATACCAGCGAAAGTCTCTACTATTCCGCCAGAAATAGTGGAGCCCTCTGTTTTTCCAATCGCCAACACAGTCTTGCATGTAGATTTTTGTTTACTTTGTCGCCTTCTCAACAAAAAGAGCCCTACAACAACAATGTCAAGCCTCTATCCTTGTTTTCTTGCAATATACAAACACCCGACGTCCTAGAGTCGTTCGAGTTTTTTCTTAACATCAGTGAGAGAGTGTCGAGGCGTCCCAAGCTATATTTTCGTCACTGCTATGTTTCCAGCTACGCATACTGTGAAAATCTTGTTACAGCTCAAGCGAATACCGCCCTCCATGACATACCGTTCCGAGCCCTCTAAAACCCTAAAAGCTTAGCAAACACTGTCAGCACAGTCTTTCTTTAGAAAAAAAAAAGACTGCTTAATTTCCTTGATTAATATGAAGTTGTGTCAAACAGCCGTTGGTTACAGTTACTTTCATACAATCTATTTGAAATTGAATGCGTAATCCACTTGAGAATGTAGGAGCGTGCTATGTCACGTTTTGGCTTGATGCAAAACTCAATAGATTGCATTCTGGAGCAGCAAAAACTTAAGTAGCATTTCATTGTAGGTTAGCTTAGATAGGGTTGTTTTGCATAGGATGATTAGGGGTTTCTACTAAGCATAGAAAAAAAATTAACTTTAGCATGATACTTTAAGAAGTCTACATAACCATATCTTGCCAAAAGAAATCCAGCATAACATCCAAAATCAGTAGGAAATGATATATATTCCACGGGTGTATATCAGTCGGGGTTAAGAGGTGCGTAGGATCAAACTATTAAAAGGCTCTGGCATAAACTTGATTTTTTCCCTATTAAAAGGCTTTGGCATAAACTTGATTTTTTCCCTACAATGGAGTGACTGCACAGTGCAAACCCTAGGGTCATTAACAAATGAAAGAACATAAAGTTTTTAAGAACTTTAAATTACCAGGATAAAGCAGAGTTCCTAAGTGAATCTGGCAGTCGTCACGGGCACCTGCAACTTGAAATTACTCCCGGCGCTTTCCATTCCCGAATGCAATCCTCCATAACATATTTGCACTCCACGGAAAGAAGAGCCATGATAATACGGCACGGTGTTTAAATCCGCCGGTGCTTCTAAACCAAAACCGCTTTCTTCACCAACACTTCGACTGCTGTTGCTGCATCTAAAGATACCACCATTAAGTAGCTAAGCGATTTCCAATCTCTGTGGTTGTCGATCCAGTCAACTTCAAGTTCAAGTTCAAGCACAACCATTGTTTTTTTGAGAAATCCACATTTTCAAACTGATAAGAGTAAGCTGAATTCGTGATGATAAGTGTACGTGCATCATCATTGCGGGTGAGGACCAGATTCGAACGCTTGGTGTAGATGAAAGAAATTTTCGCTGCTACAGTGAATGAAAGAAATTGTCGCTGCATAGCCTTTCTTTTAAAAAAATAAGAACATACACAATTAAAGCCTAGCAGCTAATGAAGCTGCTTTTAAGCAAAGAAGCTATGCTCCGTAGGTCATCAAGATCTCAAGACCGTCAGGGTTTGGAGTTCTTTATTTCTTCACAAATTTTTAAAGCGTCCACAGTTGGCATGGAATAGCATATTCGACAACAAATTGCAAGAAACGTGTGTTTTGTTCATCGTAAGTAAGGGACTCGATCCTAAGGCTGTTTCAAGAAAGAAAACAAAATATTCTTCATTGACGCAAACACAATGACGCATATTTCTTCCTTCACTTCGTCTGCATTTCATTTCATAACTCTAGCAGATTATCACTTTTATTCCTATCAGCAAATCCATAGACGCAGCAGCGGTAACGACGGACTGGACTGTGCAAATTTGAGGCTTTTCGTAAAACAATTTTGTGAAGGAAGCTCCAACTCTTGGATTGATAGTGATGAGACATGTGGCACTATGCACCTAACCTGATCAACGATGGAGATTATCCGAATAGTTGGACGAAAATATCTACTGATGAAAAATTATAAAAACATTAAATTAGGAGAGTAGTTTCCACTTGTTGAAACAAGGTTATGATGGAAATGTAAAACCTAAAATTTTGCTTTTTGCTTTGATGGGATGGAATACAAACCGTTCAGTGAATACAAAGAGTCCCAGCAGGGATCCGTTTCGATGGGTTCCTTTTGAACTGATCCACCCAGTTTACTTTTAAGTATACCATACCAAACAACATCCTATGCCGCAACAGCAGCACTGCTCTACTCTTTTGCAGGCAGTTAATTCTATTATTTGCTGTTGCAGCTGCTACCACCATTAGACAAAAACAAGAAAGGTATTACTATTAATAATCAGCATGTTCAATCCAAATCAGAATGCGGGCATTCCATGTATCAATCCAGGCAATCCCAATCAGAACGTGGGCGTTCAATATATCTCTATAGGCAAGTAAAATTATTTTATTAAATTTATGATTTCTTCACTCCAATGTGATAGGGTTGTACCAGTGGACACTTACATATATCTTCAAATTATATATTATAAAATGCTTTTAATAGTTTGTGCTGGCCATCATGTAGTTTTCTGCATTTTGCAGAGACAAATGGTGCTGAAACGCAAACAGAAACACCTCCTCCAACACCACGAGGTCTGAGGAATGTTCCACCACCAACTCCACGGCGTGAGACACCGGTATTCATCGGAACTCCACTTTCCCGCGACAAATTTGTTGGAGACGGGACGCTATGCCGGTTTCCTGGGTCGGCTGGCGAAACTTCATTTCCAAGGAATGGGAAGCAGCCAATGCCTAGCACACCTCCACGCCCCACAACAGCAGCCCACACGCCTATTCCCCCAACTCCTATTAAGGCTCAACAAAAAGGTGTTGCAGAGCCTACCAGCAAAGCCCGTCACCCATAGCACCCAATGCCTAGCAAACCGCCATGCCCCACAACAGCAGCCCACACGCCTATTCCCCCAACTCCTGTTAAGGCTCAACAAAAAGGTGTTGCAGAGCCTACCAGCAAAGCCCGTCACCCATAGCACCCAATAATAACAGCCAGCCACCCTTCAGTGAGGAACATGCTTATTGCAATTTACGTGCTTGTCATGGCTATGGCTGTGCTTGTCCATTAAACTCCTTGTTAAATCATTGTTATCATTAGTTTGGGTTCGGCTGAGCAATAAATCAGAGGATTTCAGAACTTTATTAATCTTTTCTGACTAAGTGAGTCTGAACCTATATGCTCTTCTATTTAAAATAATTATTTTTTATATATTTTTCTATTTAAAATATTAATTTTTTCTATTTGAAATAATTATTTTCTTTAGTTATGAATGACCTTAATGTTACCTATATACTCTTATATTTAAAATAAATAATTATTATTTTCATAAATAATTTAAATGTTACCTGTGAAGAATCGGGAATCACATGCAATTGGAGCTCTCTAATTTGTTTGCTTCCAAATTATCTATGGTATGAAATTAGATGTTTATACACGGTCAATATAGTTTTTTTTTCAAAATTATAAGTTTCTGGAGTGATTTCAGAAGTAATAAAGGACTGGAAAAAAAGGAATCTATAAAATAAGTTTATGAATTGACTCCAATCAGACTGTTATAATATGCGCAACCATCTCTAGAGTCCACCATCCTACCCTACAAACATAATGTGAAATGAAATTTCAATTGTATAAGCTTAATTATAAATAAACATAATGTAAAAGTAGAAAAAGGAAGAACAACTAAACTTAGATTTCCCAATATTCGGCTAAATGTCCCTTGACCTCAGTTTTTCCACCACAAGATACCTTCCCTGGCACACATTCATCAAATATTTATGTCAACTAACCCGATTATACCAGCGAAAGTCTCTACTATTCCGCCAGAAACAGTAGAGCCCTCTGTTTTTCCAATCGCCAACATAGTCTTGCATGCAGATTTCTGTTTACTTCGTCGCCTTCTCAACAAAAAGATCCCTACAACAACAATGTCAAGGCTCTGTCCCCGTTTTCTTGCAATATACAAACACCCGACTTCCTAGAGCCGTTCGAGTTTTTTCTTAACATCAGTGCGAGAGTGCCGAGGTGTCCCAAGCTGTATTTTCGTCACAACTATGTTTCCAGCTACGCATACTGCGAAAATATCGTTACAACTCAAGCGAATACCCTCCTCCACGACATACCGTTCCGGGCACTCTATATATAACCCTAAAACTCCAAGCACCATAATCCAACAGCTTAGCAAACACTGTAAGCACAGTCTTTCTTTAGAAAAAAAAAGGACTACTTAATTTCCTTGATTAATATGAAGTTGTGTCAAACAGCCGTTGGTTACGGTTACTTTCATACAATCTATCTGAAATTGAATGCGTAATCCACTTGAGAATGTAGGAGCGTGCTATGTCACGTTTTGGCTTGATGAAAATCTCAACAGATTGCGTTTTGGAGCAGCAAAATCTTAAGTAGCATTTCATTGTAGGTTAGCTTAGATAGGGTTGTTTTTGCACAGGCTGATTAGGGGTTTCTACTAAGCATAGAAAAAAAAATTAACTTTAGCATGATACTTTAAGAAGTCTACATAACCATATCTTGCCAAAAGAAATCCGGCATAACATCCAAAATCAGTAGGAAATGATATATATTCCACGGGTGTATATCAGTCGTTGTTAAAAGGTGCGTAGGATCAAACTATTAAAAGGCTCTGGCATAAACTTGATTTTTTCCCTATAATGGAGTGACTGTAGAGTGCAAACCCTGGGGTCATTAACAAATGAAATAACAGTAAGTTTTTAAGAACTTTAAATTACCAGCGTCTAGCAGAGCTCCTAAGTGAATCTGGCAGCCGGCACGGGCGCTTGCAACTTGAAATTACTCCCGGGGGTTTCCATTCCCGAATGCAATCCTCCATGACATATTTGCAGTCCACGGAAAGAAGAGCCATGATAATACTACACGGTGTTTAAATCCACCGGTGCTTCTAAACCAAAACCGCTTTCTTCACCAACACTTCGACTGTTGTTGCTGCATCTGAAGATACCACCATTAAGTAGCTAAGCGATTTCCAATCTCCATGGTTGTCGATCCAGTCAACTTCAAGTTCAAGTTCAAGCACAATCATTGTTTTTTTGAGAATTCCACATTTTCAAACTCGTAAGAGTAAGCCGAATTCCTGATGAGAAGTGTACCTGCATCATCATTGCGGGCAAGGAGCAGATTCGAACGCTTGGTGTAGATGAAAGAAATTGTCGCTGCTACGGTGAATGAAAGAAATTGTCACTGCACCGTCTTTCTTTAAAAAAAATAAGAACATACACAATTAAAGGCTAGAAACTAATGAAGCTGCTTTTAAGCAAAGAAGCTATGCTCTGTAGGTCATCAATATCTCAAGACCATCAGGGTTTGCAGTTCTTTATTTCTTCACAAATTTTCAAAGCGTCCACGGTTGGCATGGAATAGCATATTCGGCAGCAAATTGCAAGAAACGTGTGTTTTGTTCATCGTAAGGCTCCATCCTAAGGGAATCGATCCTAAGGCTATTTAAAGAAAGAAAAAAAATATTCTTCATTCATACAAACACAATGATGCATATTTGTTCCTGCACTTCGTCTGCATTTCATTTCAGAACTCTAGTAGATTATCACTTTTATTCCTATCAGCAAATCCATAGACACAACACCAATAATGGCGGACTGGACTGTGAAAATTTGAGGCTTTTGGCAAAAAGATTTTTTGAAGGAAGCTCCAACTCTTGGAATGATAGTGATGAGACATGTGGAACTGTGCACCTAACCTGATCAACAATGGAGATTATCCGAATAGTTGCACGAGAATATCTACTGATGAAAAAATATAAATGCATTAAATTAGGAGAGTAGTTTCCACTTGTTGAAACGCGGTTATGATGGAAATGTAAAACCTAAAATTTTTCTTTTTGCTTTGATGGGATGGAATACAAACCGTTCAGAGAATACAAAGAGTCCCAGCAGGGATCTGTTTCGATGGGTTCCTTTTGAACAGATCCACCCAGTTTAAGTTTAAGTATACCATACCAAACAACATCCTATGCCGCAACAGCAGCACTGCTCTACTCTTTTGCAGGCAGTTCTATTATTTGTTTTTGCTGCTGCTACCACCATCAGACGAAAAAAAGAAAGGTATTACTATTAATAATCAGCATGTTCAATCCAAATCAGAATGCGGGCATTCCATGTATCAATCCAGGCAATCCAAATCAGAACGTGGGCATTCAATATATCTCTATAGGCAAGTAAAATTATTTTATTAAATTTATGATTTCTTCACTCTAGTGTGATAGGGTTGTACCAGTGGACACTTACATATATCTTCAAAGTATCTATCATAAAATTGTTTTAATAGTTTGTGCTGGCCATCATGTAGTTTTCTGCATTTTACAGAGAGAAATGGTGCTGAAATGCAAACAGAAACACCTCCTCCAACACCATGAGGTCTAAGGAATATTCCGCCACCAACTCCACGGCGTGAGACACCGGTAATTGCTGGAACTCCACTTTCCCGCGACAGATTTGTTGGAGACGGGACGCTACGCCATTTTCCTGGGTCGGCCGGTAAAACTCCATTTCCAAGGAATGGGAAGCAACTAATTCCCAGCACACCTCCACACCCCACAACAGCAGCCCACATGCCTGTTCCCCCAACTCCTGTTAAGGCTCAACAAAAAAGTGTTGCAGCACCTACCAGCAAAGCCCATCACCCATAGCGCCCAATAATAACAGCCAGCCACCCTTCAGTGAGGAACATGCTTATTGCAATTTACGTGCTTGTCATGGCTATGGTTGTGCTTGTCCATAAAACTCCTCGTTAAATCATTGTTATCATTAGTTTGGGTTCGGATGAACAATAAATCGGAGGATTTCAGAACTTTGTTAATCTTTTGTGACTAAGTGAGTCTGAACCTATATGCTCTTCTATTTAAAATAATTATTTTCTTTAGTTATGAATGACCTAAATGTTACCTATATACTCTTATATTTAAAATAAATAATTATTATTTTCATAAATAATTTAAATGTTACCTGTGAAGAATCGGGAATCACATGTAATTGGAGCTCTCTAATTTGTTTGCTTCCAAATTATCTATGGTCTGAAATTAGAGTTTTATACACGATCAATATCATTTTTTTTTCAAAATTATAAGTTTCTGGAGTGATTTTAGAACTAATAAAGGACTGGAAAAAATGAATCTATAAAACAAGTTTATGAATTGACTCCAATCAGACTGTTATAATATGCGTAACAATATCTAGAGTCCACCATCCTACCCTACAAACATAATGTGAAACGAAATTTCAATTGTATAAGCTTAATTATAAATAAACATAATGTAAAAGTAGGAAAAGGAAGAACAACTGAACTTAGATTTCCCAATATTCGGCTAAATGTCCCTTGACTTCATTTTTTCCACCACAAGATACCTTCCCTGGCACACATTCGTCAAATATTTATGTCAACTAACCCGATTATACCAGCAAAAGTCTCTACTATTCCGCCAGAAACAGTAGAGCCCTCTGTTTTTCCAATCGCCAACAAAGTCTTGCATGCAGATTTCCGTTTACTTAGTCTCCTTCTCAACAAAAATATCCCTACAACAACAATGTCAAGGCTCCGTCCTCATTTTCTTGCTATATACAAACACCCGACGTCCTAGAGCTGTTCGATTTTTTTCTTAACAGCAGTGAGAGAGTGTCGAGGCGTCCCAAGCTGTATTTTCGTCACGGCTATGTTTCCAGCAACACATACTACGAAAATCTCGTTACAGCTCAAGCGAATACCCTCCTCCATGACATTCCATTCCGGGCCCTCTAAAACCCTAACGCTCCAAACACCATAATCCAACAGCTTAGCAAAGACTGTTAGCACAGTCTTTCTTTAGAAAAAAAAAAGACTGCTTAATTTCCTTGATTAATATGAAGTTGTGTCAAACAGCCATTGGTTACGGTTGCTTTCATACAATCTATCTGAAATTGAACGCGTAATCCACTTGAGATTGTAGGAGCATGCTATGTCACGTTCTGGCTTGATGAAAATCTCAATAGATTGCGTTTTGGAGCAGCAAAAACTTAAGTAGCATTTCATTGTAGGTTAGCTTAGATAGGGTTGTTTTGCATAGGCTGATTAGGGTTTTCTACTAAGCATAGAAAAAAAAATTAACTTTATCATGATACTTTAAGAAGTCTACATAACCATATATTGCCAAAACAAATCCGGCATAACATCCAAAATCAGTAGGAAATGATATATATTCCACGGGTGTATATCAATCGAGGTTAAGAGGTGCGTAGGATCAAACTATTAAAAGGCTCTGGCATAAACTTGATTTTTTCCCTATAATGGAGTGACTACACAGTGCAAACCCAGGGGTCATTAACAAATGAAATAAAAGTAAGTTTTTAAGAACTGTAAATTGCTAGGGTCCAGCAGAGTTCCTAAGTGAATCTGGGAGCCGGCATGGGTGCCCGCAACTTGAAATTACTCCCTGCGGTTTCCATTCTCTAATGCAATCCTCCGTAACATATTTTCACTCCACGGAAAGCAGAGCCATGATAATACTGCACGGTGTTTAAATCCACCGGTGCTTCTAAACCAAAACCGCTTTCTTCACCAACACTTCGGCTGCTGTTCCTGCATCTGAAGATACCACCATTAAGTAGCTAAGTGATTTCCAATCTCCGTGGTTTTCGATCCAGTCAACTTCAAGTTCAAGTTCAAGCACACTCATTGTTTTTTTGAGAAAGCCACATTTTCAAACTGGTAAGAGTAAGCCGAATTCCTGACGAGAAGTGTACGTGGCGCATCATCATTGCGGGCGAGGATCAGATTCGAACGCTTGGTGTAGATGAAATAAATTGTTGCTGCACAGTCTTTCTTTTAAAAAAATAAGAACATACACAATTAAAGCCTAGCAGCTAATGAAGCTACTTTTAAGAAAAGAAGCTATGCTCCGTAGGTCATCAAGATCTCAAGACCGTCAGGATTTGGAGTTCTTTATTTCTTCACAAATTTTTAAAGCGTCCACAGTTGGCATGGAAGACCATATTCGGCACCAAATTGCAAGAAATGTGTGTTTTGTTCATTGTAAGTAAGGGACTCGATCCTAATGCCGTTTCAAGAAAGAAAACAAAATATTCTTCATTGACACAAACACAATGACGCATATTTATTCCCGCACTTCGTTCGCATTTAATTTCATAACTCTAGCAGATTATCACATTTATTCCTATCAGAAAATCCATAGACGCAGCAGCAGTAATGGTGGACTGGACTGTGCAAATTTGATCATTTTGGTAAAACGATTTTGTGAAGGAAGCTCCAACTCTTGGATTGATAGTGATGAGACATGTGGCACTGTGAACCTAACCTAATCAACGATGGAGATTATCCGAATAGTTGGACGAAAATATCTACTGATGAAAAAATATAAAAACATTAAATTAGGAGAGTAGTTTCCACTTGTTGAAACACGGTTATGATGGAAATGTAAAACCTAAAATTTTTCTTTTTGATTTGATGGGATGGAATACAAACTATTCAGAGAATACAAAGAGTCCCAGCAAGGATCCGTTTCGATGGGTTCCTTTTGAACTGATCCACCCAGTTTAAGTTTAAGTATACCATACCAAACAACATCCTATGCCGCAACAGCAGCACTGCTCTACTCTTTTGCAGGAAGTTGATTCTATGGTTTGTTGTTGCAGCTGCTACCACCATCAGACGAAAACAAGAAAGGTATTACTATTAATAATCAGCATGTTCAATCCAAATCAGAATGCAGGCGTTCCATGTATCAATCCAGGCAATCCAAATCAGAACGTGGGCATTCAATATATATCGATTGGCAAGTAAAATTATTTTATTAAATTTATGATTTCTTCACTCCAGTGTGATAGGGTTGTACCAGTGGACACTTACATGTATCTTCAAAGTATATATTATAAAATTGTTTTAATAGTTTGTGCTTGCCATCATGTAGTTTTCTGCATTTTGCAGAGAGCAATGGTGCTGGAACACAAACAGAAACACCTCCTCCAACACCACGAGGTCTGAGGAATATTCTGCCACCAACTCCACTGCGTGAGACACCGGTATTCACCAGAACTCCACTTTCCCGCGACAGATTTGTTGGGGATGGGACGCTACGCCGTTTTCCTGGGTCGGCCGGGAAAACTCCATTTCAAAGGAATGGGAAGCAGCTAATGCCCAGCACACCTCCATGCCCCACAACAGCAGCCCACATGCCTGTTCCCCAACTCTTGTTAAGGCTCAACAAAAAGGTGTTGCAGCACCTACCAGCAAAGCCTGTCACCCATAGCGCCCAATAATAACAACGAGCCACCCTTCAGTGAGGAACATGCTTATTGCAATTTACGTGCTTGTCATGGCTATGGCTTTGCTTGTCCATAAAACTCCTTGTTAAATCATTGTTATCATTAGTTTGGGTTTGGCTGAGCAATAAATCGGAGGATTTCAGAACTTTGTTAATCTTTTTGTGATTAAGTGAGTCTGAACCTATATGGTCTTCGATTTAAAATAATTATTTTTTATATATTTCTCTATTTAAAATATTAATTTTTTCTATTTAAAATAATTATTTTCTTTAGTTATGAATGACCTAAATGTTACCTATATACTCTTATATTGAAAATAAATAATTATTATTTTCATAAATAATTTAAATGTTACCTATGAAGAATCGAGAATCACATGCAATTGGAGCTCTCTAATTTGTTTGCTTCCAAATTATCTATGGTCTGAATTTAGAGGTTTATACACGGTCAATATCATTTTTTTTTTAAATTATAAGTTTCTGGAGTGATTTCAGAACTAATAAAGGACTGGAAAAAATGAATCTATAAAATAAGTTTATGAATTGACTCCAATCAGACTGTTACAATATGCGCAACCATATCTAGAGTCCACCATCCTACCCTACAAACATAATGTGAAACGAAATTTCAATTGTATAAGCTGAATTATAAATAAACATAATGTAAAAGTAGCAAAAGGAAAAACAACTAAACTTAGATTTCCCAATATTCGGCTAAATGTCCCTTGACTTCAGTTTTTCTACCACAAGATACCTTCTATGGCACAGATTCGTCAAATATTTATGTCAACTAACCCGATTATACCAGCGAAAGTCTCTACTATTCCGCCAGAAACAGTAGAGCCCTCTATTTTTCCAATCGCCAACATAGTCTTGCATGCAGATTTCCGTTTACTTCGTCGCCCTCTCAACAAAAAGATCCCTACAACAACAATGTCAAGGCTCTGTCCCCATTTTCTTGCAATATACAAACACCCTACGTCTTAGAGCCTTTTGAGTTTTTTCTTAACCGCAGTGAGAGAGTGCCGAGGCGTCCCAAGCTGTATTTTTGTCACGGTTATGTTTCCAGCTACGCATACTGCGAAAATATCGTTACAGCTCAAGTGAATACCCTCCTCCATGACATACCGTTCCGGGCCCTCTAAAACCCTAAAGCTCCAAACACCATAATCCAACAGCTTAGCAAACACTGTCAGCACAGTCTTTCTTTAGAAAAAAAAAGACTGCTTAATTTCCTTGATTAATATGAAGTTGTGTCAAACAGCCGTTTGTTAAGGTTACTTTCATACAATCTATCTAAAATTGAATGCGTAATCCACTTGAGAATGTAGGAGCATGCTATGTCACGTTTTCGCTTGATGAAAATCTCAACAGATTGCGTTCTGGAGCAGCAAAAAATTAACTAGCATTTCATTGTAGGTTAGCTTAGATAGGGTTGTTTTGCATAGGATGATGAGGGGTTTCTACTAAGCATAGAAAAAAATTAACTTTAGCATGATACTTTAAGAAGTCTACATAACCATATCTTGCCAAAATAAATCCGGCATAACATCCAAAATTAGTAGGAAATGATATATATTCCACGGGTGTATATCACTCAGGGTTAAAAGGTGCGTAGGATCAAACTATTAAAAGGATCTGGCATAAACTTGATTTTTTCCTATTAAAAGGCTCTGGCATAAACTTGATTTTTTCCCTATTATGGAGTGACTGCACAGTGCAAACCCTGGGGTCATTAACAAATGAAATAACAGTAAGTTTTTAAGAACTTTAAATTACCAGGGTCCAGCAGAGCTCCTAAGTGAATTTGGCAGCAGGCACGGGCGCCTGCAACTTGAAATTACTCCCGGCGGTTTCCATTCCCAAATGCAATCCTTCGTAACATATTTTCACTCCACGAAAAGCAGAGCCATGATAATAATGCACGGTTTTTAAATCCGTCGGTGCTTCTAAACCAAAACCGCTTTCTTCACCAACACTTCGGCTGTTGTTGCTACATCTGAAGATACCACAATTAAGTAGCTAAGCGATTTCCAATCTCCGTGGTTGTCGATCCAATGAACTTCAAGTTCAAGTTCAAGCACAATCATTGTTTTTTTGAGAAAGCCACATTTTCAAACTGGTAAGAGTAAGCCGAATTCCTGATGAGAAGTGTACCTGCATCATCATTGCGGGCGAGGAGCAGATTCAAATGCTTGGTGTAGATGAAAGAAATTGTCACTGCAACGGTGAATGAAAGAAATTGTCGTTGCACAGTCTTTCATTTAAAATAATAAGAACATACACAATTAAATCCTAGCAGTTAATGAAGCTGCTTTTAAGCAAAGAAGCTATGCTCCGTAGTTCATCAAGATCTCAAGACCGTCAGGGTTTGGAGTTCTTTATTTCTTCACAAATTTTTAAAGCGTACACGATTGGCATGGAATAGCATAATCAGCAGCAAATTGAAAGAAACGTGTGTTTTGTTCATCGTAAGGATCCATCCTAAGGGACTCGATCCTAAGGCTGTTTCAAGAAAGAAAAAAAAACATTCTTCATTGAGGAAAACACAATGACACATATTTCTTCCTGCACTTCGTCTGCATTTCATTTCAGAACTCTAGCAGATTATCACTTTTATTCCTATCAGCAAATCCACAGACGCAGCAGCAGTAATGGCGGATTGGACTGTGCAAATTTGAGGCTTTTGGCAAAAATATTTTGTGAAGGAAGCTCCAACTCTTGGATTGATAGTGATGATACATGTGGCACTGTGCACCTAACCTGATCAACGATGGAGATTATCCGAATAGTTGGACGAAAATATCTACTGATGAAAAAATATAAAAACATTAAATTAGGAGAGTAGTTTCCACTTGTTGAAACACGGTTATGATGGAAATGTAACACCTACAATTTTGCTTTTTGATTTGATGGGATGGAATACAAACCGTTCAGAGAATACAAAGAGTCCCAGCAGGGATCCATTTCGATGGGTTCCTTTTGAACTGATCCACCTAGTTTAAGTTAAATTATACCATACCAAACAACATCCTATGTCGCAACAGCAGCACTGCTCTACTCTTTTGCAGGCAGTTGATTCTATTATTTGTTGTTGCAACTGCTACCACCATCAGACGAAAACAAGAAAGGTATTACTATTAATAATCAACATGTTCAATCCAAATCAGAATGCGTGCGTTCCATGTATCAATCCAGGAAATCCAAATCAGAACGTGGGCATTCAATATATCTATATAGGCAAGTAAAATTATTTTATTAAATTTATGATTTCTTCACTCTAGTGTGATAGGGTTGTACGAGTGGACACTTACATATATCTTCAAAGTATATATTATAAAATTGTTTTAATAGTTTGTGCTGGCCATCATGTAGTTTTCTGCATTTTGTAGAGAGCAATGGTTCTGAAAGGCAAATAGAAACACCTCCTCCAACACCACGAGGTTTGAGGAATATTCCACCACTAACTCCACGGCGTGAGACACTGGTATTCACCGGAACTCCACTTTCCCGCGACAGATTTGTTGGAGACGAGACGCTATGCCATTTTCCCGGGTCGGTCGACAAAACTCCTTTTCCAAGGAATGGGAAGCAGCTAATGCCCAGCACACCTCCACGCCCCACAATAGCAGCCCACACGCCTATTCCCCTAACTCCTGTTAAGGCTCAACAAAAAGGTGTTGCAGCACCTACCAACAAAGGCCGTCACCCATAGCGCCCAATAATAACTGCCAGCGACCCTTCAATGAGGAACATGCTTATTGAAATTTACGTGCTTGTCATGGCTATGGCTGTGCTTGTCCATAAAACTCCTCGTTAAATCATTGTTATCATTAGTTTGGGTTCAGCTGAGCAATAAATCGGGGGATTTCAGAACTTTGTTAATCTTTTGTGACTAAGTGAGTCTGAACCTATATGCTCTTCTATTTAAAATAATTATTTTTTATATATTTTTCTATTTAAAATATTAATTTTTTCTATTTAAAATAATTATTTTCTTTAGTTATGAATGACCTAAATGTTACCTATATACTCTTATATTTAAAATAAATAATTATTATTTTCATAAATAATTTAAATGTTACCTGTGAAGAATCGGGAATCACATGCAATTGGAGCTCTCTAATTGGTTTGCTTCCAAATTATCTATGGTCTGAAATTAGAGGTTTATACACGGTCAATATCATTTTTTTTTCAAAATTATAAGTTTCCGGAGTGATTTCAGAACTAATAAAGGACTAGAAAAAATGAATCTATAAAATAAGTTTATGAATTGACTCCAATCAGACTGTTATAATATGCGCAACCATATCTAGAGTCCACCATCCTACCCTACGAACATAATGTGAAACGAAATAACAAACTTCTTGTTTACCTCATCATACAGACGGTATGCCTTGGAGTATTCTTCGTACCCCAGGAAAATGCATTTTCTGCTTCGAGCACCAAGCTTGTTTCTTCGCTCCTTTGGAATCAAGGCATAACAGGTGGAACCAAAAACTCTGAGATGCCTGACTGAAGGGAGATGGCCAAACCACATTTCATGTGGAGTCTTGTTATCAAGAGCATTTGAGGGACTTATGTTTCTCAAATAGGCTACACATTTTACTCATCACCCCAAAACATTAGTTTTACATTCTCAAAAAACATCATTGAGCAAACTATATTCATTATGGTTCTGTTCATTCTTTCTACTACACCGGTTTGTTGAGGATTGTAGGGAACGGTAGTCTGATGTGCAATTCCATGTTGGTGAAGATAATATTCAAAAGCATTTGAAGTGTATTCTTTCCCATTATTAGTACGAAGTGTACCAATTTTTGATTGTGCTTGTTTTTCTATCAATGCATGAAAGTCTTTGAATGTTTGAAATGCTTCTGATTTTGTCTTTAAACAGTAAATCCATCACATTCTTGAGTAGTCATCAAAAAATGTCATAAAATACTTATTCCCATTTGCAGAAGGAGTTGGCATTGGGCCACATAAATCAGAATGCACTAATTCTAATTTCCTACTTGCTCTGAAATTAGATTCATGGAATGGCAGGTTACTATGTTTCCCTAATATACATGCATCACATTTGTTCTTCTCTTTGGGAATGGTGGGAAAACCAAATACACCATTCTTTCTCAACAAATGAAGACTGTTATAATTCAAATGACCAAATCTTGCATGCCACATTAAACTTGATGACAAATTACCTTCTCCATGCTGAGAGAGGTAGGCATAGTTCTGAACTCTTGCAGATGAACCCTTTAGCTTCAGCAGCTTCCTATCTTCGTATCCAGTCATGATGACTTGGTTGTCAGAGAATTTCTTATTTCTATGATTCCATCAAACATGTGGATGGAATGGCCTCGTTGTCGAATCTCCACCAAGGACAGCAGGCTTCTCTGCAACTATGGAAGATAAAGAACATTCTTCAACAAGAAATCAGGGAATCCAAGCATCTTCAGTCAAATGGTGCCCATTCCCTTTGGTTTAAGGCTTGACTTATCTGCAAAGTACACTATGCCATTTATTGTTTCACTAATTTCTTCAAAATAGTCTTTTCTAAAATTCATGTGTGATGTTGCACCAGTATCAAGAAGCCAACAATCTTTGTAAGATGAAAGTGAAGTCATTTCATTAATTCCAAGATTACAATGTGCAACAATACAATGAGCAGAATCAGAAGATTTACTAGCATCTTGGTTTTTACTGTCATCTTTCTTCTGGTTATGTTTGTCTTTGATGGAGTCCCACGAAGCCCAACACTGATCTAATGTGTGCCTAGTCTTTCCACAACGCTTGCACTGCAAATATGATCTTTTGCTGAAGTTGTTTCTGCCCCCTCTGCCTCTGAAGTTTCTTCTTCCTCTGCCTCTCTTGCTTCTTTCTCCTTTGGGATGATCTTTGGATTGGTCTTTGGTGTGGTTCTTTTCTTTTTGAGCAAAGCAAAGTGATTCTCCAGAATGCTCGGTTGTCTTCTTACCAAAGGATTTCTCTCTGTCAGCTATCTTCTCTACCAGGGTGTCAAATGTCAGTGATTTGAACTTGTCACTAGCTTGCAATGACTCAAGATAGTTGAAGTGAGAAGGACACAAAGATTTTACAAATGCTGCAAGAGGAAGATCTGGTTTCATACCAGAGGCTTGAATCTTGTGCATGATGGCTTTGATTTCAGAGGAAACTAACATGGGATCATTATCTTTTACTTCTAAGATGAATAGTTTTAACATTAGTTGAATAACTTCCATTTCAGAGTGTGAATCATACAGATATTTTAATGTTTTTAGTGCTTCAAAACATGATTTTGCAGGCAATATGTGCTGGCTCACCTCTTCACTGACTATGGCAGTGATTACCACTAAAGCTTTCTTGTCTTTTGTTCTCCAAATGGCTTTCTCTTTCTCGGATTATGGAGGTCTTGGGTCTATGGTTATGGGATTTCCAGCTTCTGTCTCTATTGTGCTGCCTTCGCAAATGTCGTCCCAAAGGTCATTGTAGATGAAGGCAGATTTGATCTTCCTCCACCATTCTGGATAAGTGTCTTTGCCAGTGAGAGTGGCACCAACTATAGATGCTATAGATTGCATTTTTTACAACTGTTAGTGTAATTTACAAAGAGAAATAGAAAAACAATAACCTTGCATGTCTACAGTCTCTACCAAGGCGAATACAATGCAAGTTTATAACATACACAGGCTTCTTCAATATAATTGTTTCACATAGACTTTATTCTTCAAGGCAGGTCGCAATTCTAGCAACTTGATGTAGTACTTCTAGTTGCAGCAGCAGAATAATTGCACAGTGGCAATATTCCTAATTGCACGAGCAGTCTCAATGCAATCAACACCAACAAAACAACATATATCTTTCACAAGATTCTTCAATGTATGATATATCAGTCACAATATATCAGTCAGCATACATTATTCTTCAATATATCAGTCAGCATATATATATATATATATATATATATATATATATATATATCAGTCAGCATGCATTATTCTTCAACGCAGCATACATTATTCTCCAGCATACATTATTCTTCAATGCAGTCTTCAACAGGCTGTAGCAACACAGGCTCGCTTGATTTCTCAATACGCAGGCAGCTCCACAGGTTCGGTCTTCAACGCAGCCACACCAATGCTTCAGCTCATATTCTTCAATGCGAGGGCCTCAGCCTTCAACTCCAATACACAGCATATGCTCAACGGAGACAATGTCAACGAGATAGAACAAATCCTTCAGAGTGACTTAGCCTTCAGCAGCATGCTTCACACAGCAACATATATCATTTACCAGTATCACACGGCTCAAATTTACATGATCGACTTCGTAAAACCCTACAGACAAAAATATTTATTTGGAATACTCAACCATGATGTAGAATGGATTCAACCAGGATAATCGCAGCAAAATGAGAACTCTATACTCACAGCAGAGTGAGACCAAGCCCATTCCTCAATGCAGTTCTGGAACTGTAACGCACATATTGAATGCGCTCAATATAGGAGAGAAACACACACAAACTGTCGAGGAATAGGTAAGTTGGAAGAAAAATAATTCAACCATTTTGAAAGAGAAAATGAGTGAGTAGTCTGGGAGCCAGGAGGGCGCAGACTATGCACTAGGCAGAATGGCAGAATGCCAGAACAACAGGAGTTATGGAAAACAGCCAAGCTCTAATACCACTGATAGGTATAACTCCTGATTCTATTCATTTCATAGCTAAAACATTTATTTATACATTACAATGACTCTTGGGATCACATCCGAGAGTCTCTTCATCTTCCTACTATTTACATTAACGTATAATCCCGACGGATTATATTCCAACAGTCTGCATTTAATTTCAGAACTCTAGTAGATTATCACTTTTATTCCTATCAGCAAATCCACAGACGCAGCAGCAGTAATGGCGGACTGGACTGTGCAAATTTGAGGCTTTTGGAAAAAATATTTTGTGAAGGAAGCTCCAACTCTTGGATTGATAGCGATGAGACATGTGGCACTATGAACCTAACCTGATCAACGATGGAGATTATCCGAATAGTTGGACGAAAATATCTACTGATGAAAAAATATAAAAACATTAAATTAGGAGAGTAGTTTCCACTTGTTGAAACGCGGTTATGATGGAAATGTAAAACCTAAAATTTTTCTTTTTGCTTTGATGGGATGGAATACAAACTGTTCAGAGAATACAAAGAGTCCCAGTAGGGATCCGTTTCGATGGGTTCCTTTTGAACTGATACACCCAGTTTAAGTTTAAGTATACCATACCAAACAACATCCTATGCCGCAACAACAGCACTGCTCTACTCTTTTGCAGGCAGTTGATTCTATTATTTGCTGTTGCAGCTGCTACCACCATCAGACGAAAACAAGAAAGCTATTACTATTAATAATCAGCATGTTCAATCCAAATCAGAATGCGGGCGTTCCATGTATCAATCCAGGAAATCCAAAATAGAATGTGGACGTTTAATATATCTCTATAGGAAAGTAAAATTATTTTATTAAATTTATGATTTCTTCACTCCAGTGTGATAGGGTTGTACCAGTGGACACTTACATATATCTTTGAATTATATATTATAAAATTGTTTTAATAGTTTGTGCTGGCCATCATGTAGTTTTCTGCATTTTGCAGAGAGCAATGGTGCTAAAACGCAAAGAGAAACACCTCCTCCAACACCACGAGGTCTGAGAAATATTCCACCACCAAATCCACGGTGTGAGACACCGGTATTCATTGGAACTCCACTTTCCCGTGACAGATTTGTTGGAGACGAGACACTACGCCGTTTTCCTGGGTCGGCTGGCAAAAATCCATTTCCAAGGAATGGGAACCAGCTAATGCCCAGCACACCTCCATGCCCCACAACAGAATCCCATACGCCTGTTCCCCCAACTGCTGTTACGGCTCAACAAAAAGGTGTTGCAACACCTACCAGCAAAGCCCGTCACCCATAGCACCCAATAATAACAGCCAGACACCCTTCAGTATGGAACATGCTTATTGCAATTTACGTGCTTGTCATGGCTATGGCTGTGCTTGTCCATAAAAATCCTCGTTAAATCATTGTTATCATTAGTTTGGGTTCGGCTGAGCAATAAATCATTGGATTTCAGAACTTTGTTAATCTTTTGTGACTAAGTGAGTCTGAGCTCTTCTATTTAAAATACTTATTTTTTATATATTTTTCTATTTAAAATATTAATTTTTTCTATTTAAAATAATTGTTTTCTTTAGTTATGAATGACCTAAATGTTACCTATATACTCTTATATTTAAAATCAATAATTATTATTTTCATAAATAATTTAAATGTTACCTGTGAAGAATCGGGAATCACATGCAATTGGAGCTCTCTAATTTGTTTGCTTCCAAATTATCTATGGTCTGAAATTAGAGGTTTATACACGGTCAATATCCTTTTTTTTTCAAAATTATAAGTTTCTGGAGTGATTTCAGAACTAATAAAGGACTGGAAAAAATCAATCTATAAAATAAGTTTATGAATTGACTCCAATTAGACTGTTATAATATGCGCAACCATATCTAGAGTCCACCATCCTACCCTACAAACACAATCTGAAACGAAATTTCAATTGTATAAGCTTAATTATAAATAAACATAATGTAAAAGTAGCAAAAGGAAGAACAACTGAAAGTTTTTCCACCACAAGATACCTTCCCTGGCACAGATTCATCAAATATTTATGTCAACTAACCCGATTATACCAACGAAAGTCTCTACTATTCTGCTAGAAATAGTAGAGCCCTCTGTTTTTCCAATCGCCAACATAGTCTTGCAAGAAAATTTCTGTTTACTTCGTTTCCTTCCCAACAAAAAGATCCCTACAACAACAATGTCAAGGTTCTGTCCCCGTTTTCTTGCAATATACAAACACCCGATGTCCTAGAGCCGTTCGAGTTTTTTCTTAACAGTAGTGAGAGAGTGCCGAGGCGTCCCAAGCTGTATTTTCGTCACGGCTATGTTTCCAGCTACGCATACTGTGAAAATCTCAAGCGAATACCCTCCTCCATAACATACCATTTCGGGCCAAGTAAAACCCTAAAGCTCCAAACACCATAATCCAACAGCTTAGCAAACACTGTCAGCACGGTCTTTCCTTATAAAGAAAAAAAGACTGCTTAATTTCCTTGATTAATATGAAGTTGTGTCAAACAATCGTTGGTTACGGTTACTTTCATACAATCTATCTGAAATTGAATGTGTAATCCACTTGAGAATGTAGGAGCGTGCTATGTCATGTTTTGGCTTGATGAAAATCTCAATAGATTGTGTTCTGGAGCAGCAAAAACTTAAGTAGCATTTCATTGTAGGTTAGCTTAGATAGGGTTGTTTTGCACAGGCTGATTAGGGGTTTCTACTAAGCATAGAAAAAAAAATAACTTTAGCATGATACTTTAAGAAGTCTACATAACCATATCTTGCCAAAAGAAATCCGGCATAACATCCAAAATCAGTAGGAAATGATATATATTCCATGAGTGTATATCAGTCGGGGTTAAGAGGTGCATAGGATCAAACTATTAAAAGGCTCTGGCATAAACTTGATTTTTTCCCTATTAAAAGGCTCTGGCATAAACTTGATTTTTTCCCTATAATGGAGTGACTGCACAGTGCAAACCCTGGGGTCATTAACAAATGAAATAACAGTAAGTTTTTAAGAACTTTAAATTACCAGGGTCCAACAGAGCTCCTAAGTGAATCTGGTAGCCGGCACGGGCGCTTGTAACTTGAGATTACTCCTAGCGGTTTCAATTCCCGAATGCAATCCTCCGTAACATATTTGCACTCCACGGAAAGTAGAGCCATGATGATACTGCACGGTGTTTAAATCCGCCGGTGCTTCTAAACCAAAATTGCTTTCTTCACCAACACTTCGGCTGCTGTTGTTGCATTTGAAGATACCACCATTAAGTAGCTAAGCAATTTCCAATCTCCATGGTTGTCGATCCAGTCAACTTCAAGTTCAAGTTCAAGCACAATCATTGTTTTTTTGAGAAATCCACATTTTCAAACTGTAAGAGTAAGCCGAATTCCTGATGAAGTGTACATGCATCATCATTGTGGGCGAGGAGCAGATTCGAATGCTTGGTGTAGATGAAAGAAATTGTAACTACTACGGTGAATGAAAGAAATTGTCGCTTCACAGTCATTCTTTTAAAAAAATAAGAACATACACAATTAAAGCCTAGCAGCTAATGAAGCTGCTTTTAAGCAAAGAAGCTATGCTCCGTAGGTCATCAAGATATCAAGACCGTCAGGGTTTGGAGTTATTTATTTCTTCACAAATTTTTAAAGCGTCCACGGTTGGCATGGAATAGCATATTCGGTAGCAAATTGCAAGAAACGTGTGTTTTGTTCATCGTAAGGATCCATCCTAAGGGAGTCGATACTAAGGCTGTTTCAAGAAAGAAAACAAAATATTATTCATTGATGCAAACATAATGGCGCATATTTCTTCCTGCACTTCGTCTGTATTTCATTTCAGAACTCTTGCAGATTATCACTTTTATTCCTATCAACAAATCCACAGACGCAGCAGCAGTAATGGCGGACTGGACTGTGCAAATTTGAGGCTTTCGGCAAAAAGATTTTGTGAAGGAAGCTCCAACTCTTGGATTGATAGTGATGAGACATGTGGCACTGCCATCCTAAACTAATCAACAATGGAGATTATCCGAATAGTTGGACGAAAATATCTACTGATGAAAAAATATAAAAACATTAAATTAGGAGAGTAGTTTCCACTTGTTGAAACGTGGTTATGATGGAAATGTAATACCTAAAATTTTTCTTTTTGCTTTGATGGGATGGAATACAAACCGTTCAGAGAATACAAAGAGTCCCAGCAGGGATCCGTTTCGATGGGTTCCTTTTGAACTAATCCACCCAGTTTAAGTTTAAGTATACCATACCAAACAACATCCTATGCCGCAACAACAACACTGCTCTACTCTTTTGCAGGCAGTTGATTCTATTATTTGCTGTTGCAGCCGCTACCACCATCAGACGAAAACAAGAAAGGTATTACTATTAATAATCAGCATGTTCAATCCAAATCAGAATGCGGGCGTTCCATATATCAATCCAGGCAATCCAAATCAGAACGTGGGCGTTTAATATATCTCTATAGGCAAGTAAAATTATTTTATTAAATTTATGATTTCTTCACTCTAGTGTGATAGGGCTGTACCAGTGGACACTTACATATATCTTCAAAGTATATATTATAAAATTGTTTTAATAGTTTGTGCTGGCCATAATGTATTTTTCTGCATTTTGCAGCGAGCAATGGTGCTGAAACGCAAACAGAAACATCTCCTCCAACACCACGAGGTCTGAGGAATATTCTGCCACCAACTCCATGGCGTGAGACACCGGTATTCGCCGGAACTCCAATTTCTCGTGACATATTTGTTGGAGATGGGACGCTACGCC
This sequence comes from Pseudotsuga menziesii, assembly GCA_001517045.1. NCBI lineage: Eukaryota > Viridiplantae > Streptophyta > Pinopsida > Pinales > Pinaceae > Pseudotsuga > Pseudotsuga menziesii. The sequence continues at coordinate 87,516 of LPNX010525117.1, read as the reverse complement.
ATTTTTCTTGGGTCGATCGGCAAAAATCCATTTCCAAGGAATGGGAAGTAGCTAATGCCTAGCACACCTCCACGCCCCACAACAGCAGCCCACACGCCTGTTCCCACAACTCCTGTTAAGGCTCAACAAAAAGGTGTTGCCGCACCTACCAGCAAATCCCGTCACTCATAGCGCCCAATAATAATAGCCATCCACGCTTCAGTGAGGAACATGCTTATTGCAATTTACGTGCTTGTCATGGCTATGGCTGTGCTTGTCCATAAAACTCCTCATTAAATCATTGTTATCACTAGTTTGGGTTCGGCTGAGCAATAAATTGGAGGATTTCAGAAATTTGTTAATCTTTTGTGACTAAGTGAGTCTGAACCTATATGCTCTTCTATTTAAATTAATTATTTTTTATATATTTTTCTATTTAAAATATTAATTTTTTCTGTTTAAAATAATTATTTTATTTGGTTATGAATGACCTAAATGTTACCTATATACTCTTATATTTAAAATAAATAATTATTATTTTCATAAATGATTTAAATGTTACCTGTGAAGAATCGGGAATCACATGCAATTGGAGCTCTCTAATTTGTTTGCTTCCAAATTATCTATGGTCTGAAATTAGAGGTTTATACACGGTCAATATCATTTTTTTTTCAAAATTATAAGTTTCTAGTGTGATTTTAGAACTAATAAAGGACTGGAAAAAATGAATCTATAAAATAAGTTTATGAATTGAATCCAATAAGACTGTTATAATATGCGCCACCATATCTAGAGTCCACCATCCTACCCTACAAACATAATGTGAAACGGAATTTCAATTGTATAAGCTTAATTATAAATAAACATAATGTAAAAGTAGCAAAAGGAAGAACAACTGAACCTAGATTTCCCAATATTCGGATAAATGTCCCTTGACCTCAGTTTTTCCACCACAAGATACCTTCCCTGGCACAGATTTGTCAAATATTTGTGTCAACTAACCCGATTATACCAGGGAAAGTCTCTACTATTCCGCCAAAAACAGTAGAGCCCTCTGTTTTTCCAATGGCCAACACAGTATTACATGCAGATTTCTGTTTACTTCATCGCCTTCTAAAAAAAAAGATCCCTACAACAACAATGTCAAGGCTCTGTCCCCATTTTCTTGCAATATACAAACACTCGACGTCCTCAAGCCATTCGAGTTTTTTCTTAATAGCAGTGAGAGAGTGTCGAGGCGTCCCAAGCTGTATTTTCGTCATGGCTATGTTTCCAGCTACGCATATTGCGAAAATCTCTTTATAGCTCAAGCGAATAGCCTCCTCGATGACATACCGTTCCAGGCCCTCTAAAACCCTAAAGCTCCAAACACCATAATCCAATAGCTTAGCAAACACTGTCAGCATAGTCTTTCCTTAGAAAAAAAAAGACTGCTTAATTTCCTTGATTAATATGAAGTTGTGTCAAACAGCCGTTGGTTACGGTTATTTTCATACAATCTATCTGAAATTGAATGCATAATCCACTTGAGAATGTAGGAGCGTGCTATGTCACGTTTTGGCTTGATGAAAATCTCAACAGATTGCATTCTGGAGCAGCAAAAACTTAAGTAGCATTTGATTGTAGGTTAGCTTAGATAGGGTTGTTTTGCACAGGCTGATTAGGGGTTTCTACTAAGCATAGAAAAAAAAATTAACTTTAGCATGATACTTTAAGAAGTCTACATAACCATATCTTGCCAAAAGAAATCCGGCATAACATCCAAAATCAGTAGGAAATGATATATATTCCACGGGTGTATATCAGTCGGAGTGAAGAGGTGCGTAGGATCAAACTATTAAAAGGCTCTGGCATAAACTTGATTTTTTCCCTCCTAAAAGGCTCTGGCATAAACTTGATTTTTTCCCTATAATGGAGTGACTGCACAGTGCAAACCCTGGGGTAATTAACAAATGAAATAACAGTAATTTTTTAAGAACTTTAAATTACCAGGGTCCAGCAGAGCTCCTAATTGAATCTGGCGGCCGGCAAGGGCGTCTACAACTTGAAATTACTCCCGGTGGTTTCCATTCCCAAATGCAATCCTCCGTAACATATTTGCACTCGATGGAAAGCAGAGCCATGATAATAATGCACGGTGTTTAAATCCACCGGTGCTTCTAAACCAAAACCGCTTTCTACACCAACACTTCGGCTGCTGTTGCTGCATCTGAAGATACCACAATTAAGTAGCTAAGCGATTTCCAATCTCCGTGGTTGTCGATCCAGTCAACTTCCAGTTCAAGTTCAAGCACAATCATTATTTTTTTGAGAAATCCACATTTTCAAACTGGTAAGAGTAAGCCAAATTCCTGATGAGAAGTGTACCTGCATCATCATTGCGGGCAAGGAGCAGATTCGAATGCTTGGTGTAGATGAAAGAAATTGTCACTGCTACGGTGAATGAAACAAAATTGTCGTTGCACAGACTTTCTTTTAAAAAAATAAGAACATACACAATTAAAGCCTAACAGCTAAAGAAGCTTCTTTTAATCAAAGAAGCTATGCTCCGTAGGTCATCAAGATATCAAGACCGTCAGGGTTTGGAGTTCTTTATTTCTTCACAAAGTTTTAAAGCGTCCACGGTTGGCATGGAATAGCATATTCGGCAGCAAATTGCAAGAAACGTGTGTTTTGTTCATCATAAGGCTCCATCCTAAGGGACTCGATCCTAAGGCTGTTTCAAGAAAGAAAACAAAATATTCTTCATTGACGCAAACACAATGATGCATATTTCTTCCTGCACTTCGTCTGCATTTAATTTCAGAACTCTAGCAGATTATCACTTTTATTCCTATCAGCAAATCCACAGACACAGCAGCAGTAATAGCAGACTGGACTGTGCAAATTTGAGGATTTTGGCAAAAAGATTTTGTGAAGGAAGCTCCAACTCTTGGATTGATAGTGATGAAACATGTGGCACTATGCACCTAACCTGATCAATGATGGAGATTATCCAAATAGTTGGACGAAAATATCTACTGATGAAAAAATATAAAAACATTAAATTAGGAGAGTAGTTTCCACTTGTTGAAACATGGTTATGATGGAAATGTAAAACCTAAAATTTTGTTTTTTTCTTTGATGGGATGGAATACAAACCATTCATAGAATACAAAGAGTCCCAGCAAGGATCCGTTTTGATGGGTTCCTTTTGAACTGATCCACCCAGTTTAAGTTTAAGTATACCATACCAACCAACATCCTATGCCGCAATAGCAGCACTGCTCTACTTTTTTGCAGGCAGTTGATTCTATTATTTGCTGTTGCAGCTGCTAGCACCACCAGACGAAAACAAGAAAGGTATTACTATTAATAATCATCATGTTCAATCCAAATCAGAATGCGGGCATTCCATGTATCAATCCAGGCAATCCAAATCCGAACGTGGGCATTCAATATATCTCTATAGGCAAGTAAAATTATTTTATTAAATTTATGATTTCTTCGCTCCAGTGGGATAGGGTTGTACCAGTGGACACTTACATATATCTTCAAAGTATATATTTTCAAAATTGTTTTAATATTTTGTGCTGGCCATCATGTAGTTTTATGCATTTTGCAGAGAGCAATGGTGCTGAAATGCAAACAGAAACACCTCCTCCAACACCACGAGGTCTGAGGAATATTCCGCCACCAACTCCGCGGCGTGAGACACCGGTATTCGTCGGAAATCCACTTTCCCACGACAAATTTGTTGGAGACGAGATGCTACGCTGTTTTCCTGGGTCGGCCGGCAAAACTCCATTTCCAAGGAATGCGAAGCAGCTAATGCCTAGCACACCTCCACGCCCCACAACAACAGCCCACAAGCCTGTTCCCCCAACTCCTGTTAAGGATCAACAAAAAGGTGTTGCAGCACCTACTAACAAAGCCCGTCACCCATAGCGCCCAATAATAATAGCCAGCCACCCTTCAGTGATGAACATGCTTATTGCAATTTATGTGCTTGTCATGGCTATGGCTGTGCTTGTCCATAAAACTCCTCATTAAATCATTGTTATCATTAGTTTCGGTCCGGCTGAGCAATAAATCGGAGGATTTCAGAACTTTGTTAATCTTTTGTGACTAAGTGAGCCTAAACCTATATGCTCTTCTATTTAAAATAATTATTTTTTATATATTTTTCTATTTAAAATATTAATTTTTTCTATTTAAAATAATTATTTTCTTTAGTTATGAATGACCTAAACGTTACCTATATACTCTTAGATTTAAAATAAATAATTATTATTTTCATAAATAGTTTAAATGTTACATGTGGAGAATCGGGAATCACATGCGATTATAGCTCTCTAATTTGCTTGCTTCCAAATTATCTATGGTCTGAAATTAGAGGTTTATACACGGTCAATATCATTTTTTTTTCAAAATTATAAGTTTCTAGAGCGATTTCAGAACTAATAAAGGACTGGAAAAAATGAATCTATAAAATAAGTTTATGAATTGACTCTAATCAGACTGTTATAATATGCGCAACCATATCTAGAGTCCACCATCCTACCCTACAAACATAATGTGAAATGAAATTTCAATTGTATAAGCTTAATTATAAATAAACATAATGTAAAAGTAGCAAAAGGAAGAACAACTGAACTTAGATTTCCCAATATTCGGCTAAATGTCCCTTGACATCATTTTTTCCACCACAAGATACCTTCCGTGGCACAGATTCGTCAAATATTTATGTCAACTAACCCAATTATACCAGCGAAAGTCTCTACTGTTCCGCCAGAAACAGTAGAGCCCTCTGTTTTTCCAATCGCCAACACAGTCTTGCATGCAGATTTCCATTTACTTTATCGCCTTCTCAACAAAAAGATCCCTCAAACAACAATGTCAAGGCTCTGTCTCCGTTTTCTTGCAATATTCAAACACTCGATGTGCTAGAGCCGTTCGAGTTTTTTCTTAACAGCAGTGAGAGAGTGCCGACGCGTGCCAAGCAGTATTTTTGTCATGGCTATGTTTCCAGCTACGCATACTGTGAAAATCTTGTTGCAGTTGAAGCGAATACCCTCCTTCATGACATTCCGTTTCGGGCCCTCTAAAACCCTAAAGCTCCAAACACCATAATCCAACAGCCTAGCAAACACTGTGAGCACAGTCTTTCTTTAGAAAAAGAAAAGACTGCTTAATTTCCTTGATTAATATGAAGTTGTGTCAAACAGTCGTTGGTTACGGTTACTTTCATACAATCTATCTTAAATTGAATGCGTAATCCACTTGAGAATGTAGGAGCGTGCTATGTCACGTTTTGGCTTGATGAAAATATCAACAGATTGCGTTCTGGAGCAGCAAAAACTTAAGTAGCATTTGATTGTAGGTTATCTTAGATAGGGTTGTTTTGCACAGGCTGATTAGGGGTTTCAACTAAGCATAGAAAAAAAAACTTAACTTTAGCATGATACTTTAAGAAGTCTACATAACCATATCTTGACAAAAGAAATCCGGCATAACATCCAAAATCAGTAGGAAATGATATATATTTCATGGGTGTGTATCAGTCAGGGTTAAGAGGTGCGTAGGATCAAACTATTAAAAGGCTCAGTCATAAACTTGATTTTTTCCCTATTAAAAGGCTCTGGCATAAACTTGATTTTTTCCCTCTAATGGAGTGATTGCACAGTGCAAACCCTGGGGTCATTAACAAGTGAAATAATAGTAATTTTTTAAGAACTTTAAATTACCATGGTCCAGCAAAGCTTCTAAGTGAATCTGGCAACCAGCACGAGCGCCTGCAACTTGAAATTACTCCCTGCGGTTTCCATTCCCGAATGCAATCCTCCGTAACATATTTGCACTCTACGGAAAGCAGAGCGATGATAATACTGCACGGTGTTTAAATCTGCCGATGCTTCTAAACCAAAACCACTTTCTTCACCAACAATTCGGCTGCTGTTGCTGCATCTGAAGATACCACCATTAAGTAGCTAAGCGATTTCTAATCTCCGTGGTTGTTGATCCAGTCAACTTCAAATTCAAGTTCAAGCAAAATCATTGTTTTTTTGAGAAAGCCACATTTTCAAACTGGTAAGAGTAAGCCGAATTCCTGATGAGAAGTGCACCTACATCATCATTGTGGGCGAGGAGCAGATTCGAACGATTGGTGTGGATGAAAGAAATTGTCGCTGCACAGTCTTCCTTTTAAAAAAATAAGAACATACACAATTAAAGCCTAGCAGCTAATGAAGCTGCTTTTAAGCAAAGAAGCTATGCTCCGTAGGTCATCCAGATCTCAAGACCATCAGGGTTTGTAGTTCTTTATTTCTTCACAAATTTTTAAAGCGTCCACGGTTGCCATGGAATAGCATACTCTGCAGCAAATTGAAAGAAACGTGTGTTTTGTTCATCGTAAGTAACAGACTCGATGCTAAGGTTGTTTTATGAAAGAAAACAAAATATTCTTCATTGACGCAAACACAATGACGCATATTTCTTCCTACACTTCATCTGCATTTCATTTCAGAACTCTAGCAGATTATCACTTTTATTCCTATCAGCAAATCCACAGACGCAGCAGCAGTAATGGCACACTGGATTGTGCAAATTTGAGGCTTTTGGCAAAATGATTTTGTGAAGGAAGCTCCAACTCTTGGATTGATAGTGATGAGACATGTGGCACTGTGCACCTAACCTGATCAATGATGGAGATTATCCGAATAGTTCGACGAAAATATCTACTGATGAAAAAATATAAAAACATTAAATTAGGAGAGTAGTTTCCACTTGTTGAAACGCGGTTATGATGGAAATGTAAAACCTAAAATTTTTCTTTTTGCTTTGATGGGATGGAATACAAACCGTTCAGAGAATACAAAGAGTCCCAGCAGGGATCCGTTTCCATGGGTTCCTTTTGAACTGATCCACCCAGTTTCAGTTGAAGTATACCATACCAAACAACATCCTATGCCGCAATAGCAACACTGCTCTACTCTTTTGCAGGTAGTTGATTATATTATTTGCTATTGCAGTTGCTACCATGATCAGACGAAAACAAGAAAGGTATTACTATTAATAATCATCATATTCAATCCAAATCAGAATGTGGGCGTTCCATGTATCAATCCAGGAAATCCAAATCAGAACGTGGGCATTCAATATATCTCTTTAGGCAAGTAAAATTATTTTGTTAGATTTATGATTTCCTCACTCTAGTGTGATAGGGTTGTACGAGTGGACAGTTACATATATCTTCAAAGTATATATTATAAAATTGTTTTGATAGTTTGTGCTGGCCATCATGTAGTTTTCTGCATTTTGCAGAGAGCAATGGTGCTGAAACGCAAACAGAAACACCTCCTCCAACACCACGAGGTCTGAGGAATATTCCGCCACCAAATCCACAGCGTGAGACACCGGTATTCGCCGAAACTCCACTTTCCCGTGACAGATTTGTTGGAGACGGGACGCTACGTCGTTTTCCTGGGTCGACCGGCAAAACTCCATTTCCAAGGAATGGGAAGCAGCTAATGCCCAGCACACCTCCACGCCCCACAACAGCATCCCACATGCTTGTTCCCCCAACTCCTGTTAAGGCTCAACAAAAAGGTGTTGTAGCACATACCAGCAAATCCCGTCACCCATAGCGCCCAATAATAACAGCCAGCCACCGTTTAGTGAGGAACATGCTTGTTGTAATTTACGTGCTTGTCATGGCTATGGTTGTGTTTGTCCATAAAACTCCTCGTTAAATCATTGTTATCATTAGTTTGGGTTCGGCTGAGCAATAAATCGGAGGATTTCAGAAATTTGTTAATCTTTTGTGACTAAGTGAGTCTGAAACTATGTGCTCTTCTATTTAAAATAATTATTTTTTAAATATTTTTCTATTTAAAATATTAATTTTTTCTATTTAAAATAATTATTTTCTTTAGTTATGAATGACCTAAATGTTACCTATATACTCTTATATTTAAAATAAATAATTATTATTTTCATAAATAATTTAAATGTTACCTGTGAAGAATCGGGAATCACATGCAATTGGAGCTCTCTAATTTGTTTGCTTCCAAATTATCTATGGTCTGAAATTAGAGGTTTATACACGGTCAAGATCATTTTTTTTTCAAAATTATAAGTTTCTGGAGTGATTTCAGAACTAATAAAGGACTGGAAAAAATGAATCTATAAAATAAGTTTATGAATTGACTCCAATCAGATTGTTATAATATGCGCAACCATATCTACGGTCCACCATCCTACCCTACAAACATAATGTGAAATGAAATTTCAATTGTATAAGCTTAAGTATAAATAAACATAATGTAAAAGTAGCAAAAGGAAGAACAACTGAATTTAGATTTCCCAATATTCGGCTAAATGTCCCTTGACTTTAGTTTTTCCACCACAAGATACCTTCCCTGGAACAGATTCGTCAAATATTTATGTCAACTAACCCGATTATACCAGCGAAAGTATCTACTATTCCGCTAGAAACAGTAGAGCCCTCTGTTTTTCCAATCGCCAACACACTCTTGCATGCAGATTTCCGTTTACTTCGTCGCCTTCTCAATAAAAAGATCCCTACAACAACAATGTCAAGGCTCTGTCCCCGTTTTCTTGCAATATACAAACACCTGATGTCCTAGAGCCCTTCGAGTTTTTTCTTAACAACAGTGACAGAGTGCCGAGGCGTCCCAAGCTGTATTTTCGTCACGGCGATGTTTCTAGCTATGCATACTGCGAAAATCTCGTTACAGATCAAGCGAATACCCTCCTCCATGACATAGCGTTCCAGGCCCTCTAAAACCCTAAAGCTCCAAACACCATAATCCAACAGCTTAGCAAACACTGTCAGTACAGTCTTTCTTTAGAAAAAAAAAGACTGCTTAATTTCCTTGATTAATATGAGAATGTAGGAGCATGCCATGTCACGTTTTGTCTTGATGAAAATCTCAACAGATTGCGTTCTGGAGCAGCAAAAACTTAAGTATCATTTCATTGTAGGTTAGCTTAGACAGGGTTGTTTTGCACAGGCTGATTAGGGGTTTCTACTAAGCATAGAAAAAAAAATAACTTTAGCATGATACTTTAAGAAGTCTACATAACCATATCTTGCCAAAAGAAATCCGGCATATCATCCAAAATTAGTAGGAAATGATATATATTCCACGGGTGTATATCAATCGGGGTTAAGAGGTGCGTAGGATCAAACTATTAAAAGGGTCTGGCATAAACTTGATTTTTTCCCTATTAAAAGGCTCTGGCATAAACTTGATTTTTTCCCTATAATGGAGTGACTGCATAGTGCAAACCCTGGGGTCATTAACAAATGAATTAACATTAATTTTTTAAGAACTTTAAATTACCAGGGTCCAGCAGAGCTCCTAAGTGAATCTGGCAGCCGGCGTGGGCACCTGCAACTTGAAATTACTCCCTGCGGTTTCCATTCCCGAATGAAATCCTCCGTAACATATTTGCACTCCACGGAAAGCAGAGCCATGATAATACTGCACAGTGTTTAAATCCACTGGTGCTTCTAAACCAAAACCACTTTCTTCACCAACACTTCAGCTGCTGTTGCTGCATCTGAAGATACCACCATTAAGTAGCTAAGCGATTTCCAATCTTCGTGGTTGTCGATCCAGTCAACTTCAACTTCAAGTTCAAGCACAATCATTGTTTTTTTGAGAAATCTACATTTTCAAACTAGTAAGAGTAAGCCAAATTCCTGATGAGAAGTGTACCTACATCATCATTACGGGCGAGGAGCAGATTCGAACGCTTGGTGTAGATGAAAGAAATTGTCGCTGCTATGGTGAATGAAAGAAATTGTCACTGCATAGTCTTTCTTTTAAAAAAATAAGAACATACACAATTAAATCCTAACAGCTAATGAAGCTGCTTTTAAGCAAAGAAGCTATGCTCCGTAGGTCATCAAGATCTCAAGACCGTCACGGTTTGGAGTTCTTTATTTCTTCACAAATTTTTAAAGCATCCACGGTTGGCATGGAATAGCATATTCGGCAGCAAATTGCAAGAAATGTGTGTTTTGTTCATCGTATGGCTCCATCCTAAGGGACTCGATCCTAAGGCTGTTTCAAGAAAGAAAACAAAATATTCTTCAGTGACACAAACACAATGACGCATATTTCTTCCTGCACTTCGTTTGCATTTCATTTCAGAACTCTAGCAGATTATCACTTTTATTCCTATCAGCAAATCCACAGATGCGGCAGCAGTAATGGCGGACTGGACTATGCAAATTTGAGGCTTTTGGAAAAAATATTTTGTGAAGGAAGCTCCAACTCTTGGATTGATAGTGATGAGACATGTGGCAATGTGCACCCTACCTAATCAACGATGGAGATTATCCGAATAGTTGGACGAAAATATCTACTGATGAAAAAATATAAAAACATTAAATTAGGAGAGTAGTTTCAACTTGTTGAAACGCAGTTATGATGGAAATGTAAAACCAAAAAATTTTCTTTTTGCTTTGATGGGATGGAATACAAACCGTTCAGAGAATACAAAGAGTCCCAGCAAGGATCCGTTTCGATGGGTTCCTTTTGAACTGATCCACCCAGTTCAAGTTTAAGTATACCATACCAAACAACATCCTATGCCGCAACAGCAGCACTGCTCTACTCTTTTGCAGGCAGTTGATTCTATTATTTGCTGTTACAGCTCCTACCACCATTAGAAGAAAACAAGAAAGGTATTACTATTAATAATCATCATGTTCAATCCAAATCATAATGCGAGCGTTCCATGTATCAATCTAGGCAATCCAAATCAGAACGTTGGCGTTCAATATATCTCTCTAGGCAAGTAAAATTATTTTATTAAATTTATGATTTCTTCACTCCAGTGTGATAGGGTTGTACCAGTGGACACTTACATATATCTTCAAAGTATATATTATAAAATTGTTTTAATAGTTTGTACTGGCCATCATGTAGTTTTTTGCATTTTGTAGAGAGCAATTGTGCTGAAACGCAAATAGAAACACCTCCTCCAACACCACGAGGTCTAAGGAATATTTCATCACCAACTCCACGGCGTGAGACACTGGTATTCGCTGGAACTCCACTTTCCTGCGATAGATTTGTTGGAGACAGGACACTACGTCGTTTTCCTGGGTCGGTCGGCAAAACTCCATTTCAAAGGAATGGGAAGCAGCTAATCCCCAGCACACCTCCACGCCCCACAACAACATCCCACACGCCTGTTCCCCCAAATCCTGTTAATGCTCAACAAAAAGGTGTTGCAACACCTACCAGCAAAGCCCGTCACCCATAGCACCCAATAATAACAGCCAGCCACCCTTCAGTGAGGAACATGCTTATTGCAATTTACGTGCTTGTCATGGCTATGGCTGTGCTTGTCCATAAAACTCCTCGTTAAATCATTGTTATCATTAGTTTTTGTTCGACTGAGCAATCAATGGGAGGATTTCAGAACTTTGTTAATCTTTTGTGACTAAGTGAGTCTGAACCTATATGCTCTTCTATTTAAAATAATTATTTTTCTATTTAAAATATTAATTTTTTCTATTTAAAATAATTATTTTCTCTAGTTAGGAATGACCTAAATGTTACCTATATACTCTTATATTTAAAATAAATAATTATTATTTTCATAAATAATTTAAATGTTACCCGTGAAGAATCAGGAATCACATGCAATTGGAGCTCTCTAATTTGTTTGCTTGCAAATTATCTATGGTCTGAAATTAGAGGTTTATACACGATCAATATCATTTTTTTTTCAAAATTATAAGTTTCTGGAGTGATTTCAGAACTAATAAAGGACTGGAAAAAATGAATCTATAAAATAAGTTTATGAATTGACTCCAATCAGACTGTTATAATATGCGCAACCATATCTAGAGTCCACCATCCTACCCTACAAACATAATGTGAAACGAAATTTCAAATGTATAAGCTTAATTATAAATAAACATAATGTAAAAGTAGCAAAAGGAAGAACAACTAAACTTACATTTCCCAATATTCAGCTAAATGTCCCTTGACTTCAGTTTTTCCACCACAAGATACCTTCCCTGGCACAGATTCATCAAATATTTATGTCAACTAACCCGTTTATACCAGCGAAAGTCTCTACTATTCCGCCAGAAATAGTAGAGCTCTTTGTTTTTCCAATCGCCAACAAATTCTTGCATGCAGATTTCCGTTTACTTCGTCTCCTTCTCAACAAAAAGATCCCTACAACAACAATGTCAAGGCTCTGTCCTCGTTTTCTTGGAATATACAAACAGCCGACGTCCTAGAGCCATTCGAGTTTTTTCTTAACAGCAGTGAGAGAGTGTCGAGGCGTCCCAAGCTGTATTTTCGTCACGGCTATGTTTCCAGCTACGCATAGTGCGAAAATCTCGTTACAGCTCAAGCAAATACCCTCCTCCATGACACTTCGTTCTGGGCCCTCTAAAACCCTAAAGCTCCAAACACCATAATCCAATAGCTTAGCAAACACTGTCAGCACCGTATTTCTTTAGAAAAAAAAAAGACTGCTTAATTTCCTTGATTAATATGAAGTTGTGTCAAACAGCCGTTGGTTATGGTTACTTTCATACAATCTATCTGAAATTGAATGCGTAATCCACTTGAGAATGTAGGAGTGTGCTATGTCACGTTTTGGCTTGATGAAAATCTCAATAGATTGCGTTCTGGAGTAGCAAAAACTTAAGTAGCATTTCATTGTAGGTTAGCTTAGATAGGTTTGTTTTGCACAGGCTGATTAGGGGTTTCTACTAAGCATAGAAAAAAAAATTAACTTTAGCATGATACTTTAAGAAGTCTACATAACCATATCTTGCCAAAAGAAATCCGGCATAACATCCAAAATCAGTAGGAAATGATATATATTCCACGGGTGTATATCAGTCGGGGTTAAGAGGTGCGTAGGATCAAACTATTAAAAGGCTCTGGCATAAAATTGATGTTTTCCCTATTAAAAGGCTGTGGCATAAACTTGATTTTTTCCCTATAATGGAGTGACTGCACAGTGCAAACCCTGGGGTCATTAACAAATGAAATTGAATAGTAAGTTTTTAAGAACTTTAAATTACCAGGGTCTAGCAGAGCTCCTAAGTGAATCTGGTAGCCGGCACGGGCGCCTGCAACTTTAAATTACTACCTGCGGTTTCCATTCCCGAATGCAATCCTCTGTAACATATTTGCACTCCACGGAAAGCAGAGCCATGATAATACTACACGGTGTTTAAATCCGCAGGTGCTTCTAAACCAAAACCGCTTTCTTCACCAACACTTCGGCTACTGTTGCTGCATCTGAAGATACCACCATTAAGTAGCTAAGCAATTTCCAATCTCTGTGGTTGTCGATCCAGTCAACTTCAAGTTCAAGTTCAAGCACAATCATTTTTTTTTGAGAAAGCCACATTTTCAAATTGGTAAGAGTAAGTCGAATTCCTGATGATGAGTGTACCTGCATCATCATTGCGGGCAAGGAGTAGATTCAAGCATTTGGTGTAGATGAAAGAAATTGTCGCTGCTACGGTGAATGAAAGAAATTGTCGCTGCACAGTCTTTCTCTAAAAAAAATAAGAACATACACAATTAAAGCCTAGCAGCTAATGAAGCTGCTTTTAAGCAAAGAAGCTATGCTCCTTAGGTCATCAAGATCTCAAGACCATCAGGGTTTGGAGTTCTTTATTTCTTCAGAAATTTTTAAAGTGTCCATGGTTGGCATGGAATAGCATATTCGGCAGCAAATTGCAAGAAACGTGTGTTTTTTTCATCGTAAGTAAGGGACTCGATCCTAAGGCTGTTTCAAGAAAGAAAACAAAATATTCTTCATTGACGCAAACACAATGACGCATATTTCTTCTTGCACTTCATCTGCAGATTATCACTTTTATTCCTATCAGCAAATCCACAGATGCAGCAACAGTAATGGCAGACCGGACTGTACAAATTTGAGGCTTTTGGCAAAAAGATTTTGTGAAGGAAGCTCCAACTCTTGGATTGATAGTGATGAGACATGTGGCACTGTGCACCTAACCTGATCAACTATGGAGATTATCCAAATAGTTGGACGAAAATATCTACTGATGAAAAAATATAAAAATATTAAATTAGGAGAGTAGTCTCCACTTGTTGAAACGCGGTTATGATGGAAATGTAAAACCTAAAATTTTTCTTTTTGTTTTGATGGGATGGAATACAAACCGTTCAGAGAATACAAAGAGTCCCAGCAGGGATCCGTTTCGATGGGTTCCTTTTGAACTGATCCACCCAGTTTAAGTTTAAGTATACCATACCAAACAACATCCTATGCCGCAACAGTAGCACTGCTCTACTCTTTTGCGGGCAGTTGATTCTATTATTTGCTATTGCAGTTGCTACCACCATTAGATGAAAAAAAGAAAGCTATTACTATTAATAATAAGCATGTTCAATCCGAATCAGAATGCGGGCATTCCATGTATCAATCCAGGCAATCCAAATCAGAACATGGGCATTCAATATATATCTATAGGCAAGTAAAATTATTTTATTAAATTTATGATTTCTTCACTCCAGTGTGAGAGGGTTGTACCAGTGGACACTTACATATATCTTCAATGTATATATTATAAAATTGTTTTAATAGTTTGTTCTAGCCATCATGTAGTTTTCTGCATTTTGCAGAGAGCAATGGTGCTGAAACGCAAACAGAAACACCTCCTCCAACACCATGAGGTCTGAGGAATATTCCACCACCAACACCACTGCGTGAGACACTTGTATTCGCCGGAACGCCACTGCGTGAGACACTTGTATTCGCCGGAACTCCACTTTCCCACGACATATTTGTAGGAGACGAGACGCTACGCCATTTTCCTATGTCGGCCGGCAAAACTCCATTTCCAAGGAATGAGAAGCAGCTAATGCCCAGCACACCTCCATGCCCCACAATAGCAGCCCACATGCCTGTTCCCCCAACTCCTGTTAAGGCTCAACAAAAAGGTGTTGCAGCACCTACCAGCAAATCCCGTCACCCATAGCGCCCAATAATAACAACCAGCCACCCTTCAGTGAGGAACATGCTTATTGCAATTTACGTGCTTGTCATGGCTATGGCTGTGGTTGTCCATAAAACTCATCGTTAAATCGTTTTTATCATTAGTTTGGGTTCGGATGAGCAATAAATCAAAGGATTTCATAACTTTGTTAATCTTTTGTGACTAATTGAGTCTGAACCTATATTCTCTTCCGTTTAAAATAATTATTTTTTATATATTTTTCTATTTAAAATATTAATTTTTTCTATTTAAAATAATTATTTTCTTTAGTTATGAATGACCTAAAGGTTACCTACATACTCTTATATTTAAAATAAATAATTTAAATGTTACCTGTGAAGAATCAGGAATCACATGCAATTGGAGCTCTCTAATTTGTTTGCTTCCAAATTATCTATGGTCTGAAATTAGAGGTTTATACACAGTCAATATCATATTTTTTCAAAATTATAAGTTTCTGGAGTGATTTCAGAACTAATAAAGGACTGGAAAAAATGAATCTATAAAATAAGTTTATGAATTGAATCCAATAAGACTGTTATAATATGCGCAACCATATCTAGAGTCCACCATCCTACGCTACAAACATAATGTGAAATGAAATTTCATTTGTATAAGCTTAATTATAATTAAACATAATGTAAAAGTAGCAAAAGGAAGAACAACTGAACTTAGATTTCCCAATATTCGGCGAAATGTCCCTTGAATTCAGTTTTTCCACCACAAGATACCTTCTCTGGCACAGATTCGTCAAATATTTATGTCAACTAACCCGATTATACCAGCGAAAGTCTCTACTATTCCACCAAAAACAGTAGAGCCCTCTATTTTTCCAATCGCCAACACAATCTTGCATGCAGATTTCCCTTTACTTCGTCGCCTTCTCAACAAAAATATCCCTACAACAACAATGTCAAGGCTTTGTCCCCGTTTTCTTGCAATATACAAACACCCGAAGTCCTAGAGTCGTTCGAGTTTTTTCTTAATAGCAGTGAGAGAGTGCCGAGGTGTCCCAAGCTATATTTTTGTCATGGCTATGTTTCCAGCTACGCATACTGTGAAAATATCGTTACAGCTCAAGAGAATACCCTCCTCCATGACATACCATTCTGGGCCCTCTAAAACCCTAAAGCTCCAAACACCATAATCCAACAGCTTAGCAAACACTGTCAGCACAATCTTTCTTTAGAAAAAAAAAAGACTGCTTAATTTCCTTGATTAATATGAAGTTGTGTCAAACAATCGTTGGTTACGGTTACTTTCATACAATCTATCTGAAATTGAATGCGTAATCCACTTAAGAATGTAGGAGCGTGCTATGTCACGTTTTGGCTTGATGAAAATCTCAACAGATTGCTTTCTGGAGCAGCAAAAACTTAAGTAGCATTTGATTGTAGGTTAGCTTAGATAGGGTTGTTTTGCACAGGATGATTAGGGGTTTCTACTAAGCATAGAAAAAAATTTAACTTTAGCATGATACTTTAAGAAGTCTACATAACCATATCTTGCCAAAATAAATCCGGCATAACATCCAAAATCAGTAGGAAATGATATATATTCCACGGGTGTATATCAGTCAGGGTTAAGAGGTGGTTAGGATCAAACTATTAAAAGGATTTGGCATAAACTTGATTTTTTCGCTACTAAAAGGCTCTGGCATAAACTTGATTTTTTCCCTATAATGGAGTGACTGCACAGTGCAAACCCTGGGGTCATTAACAAATGAAATAACAGTAAGTTTTTAAGAACTTTAAATTACCAGGGTCTAGCAGAGGTCCTAAGTGAATCTGGCAGCCAGCACCGGTGCCTGCAACTTGAAATTACTCCCAGCGGTTTCCATTACCGAATGCAATGCTCTGTAACATATTTGCACTCCACAGAACGCACAGCCATGATAATACTGCACGGTGTTTAAATCCTCCGGTGCTTCTAAACCAAAACCACTTTCTTCACCAACACTTTGGCTGTTGTTGCTGCATCTGAAGATACCACCATTAAGTAGCTAAGTGATTTCCAATCTCCATTGTTGTCGATCCAGTCAACTTCAAGTTCAAGTTCAAGCACAATCATTGTTTTTTTGAGAAAGCCACATTTTCAAACTGAAAAGATTAAGCCGAATTCCTGATGAGAAGTGTACCTGCATCATCATTGCGGGTGAGGATCAAATTCGAACGCTTGGTGTAGATGAAATAAATTGTCGCTGCTACGGTGAATGAAAGAAATTGTCGCTGCATAGTCTTTCTTTTAAAATAATAAGACCATACACAATTAAAGCCTAACAGCTAATGAAGCTGCTTTTAAGCAAAGAAGCTATGCTCCTTAGGTCATCAAGATCTCAAGACAGTCAGGGTTTGGAGTTCTTTATTTCTTCACAAATTTCTAAAGCGTCCACGATTGGCATGGAATAACATATTCGGCAGCAAATTGCAAGAAACGTGTGTTTTGTTCATCATAAGGCTCCATCCAAAGGGACTCGATCCTAAGGATGTTTCAAGAAAGAAAACAAAATATTCTTCATTGACGCAAACAAAATGACGCATATTTCTTCCTGCACTTCATCTGCATTTCATTTCAGAACTCTAGCAGATTATCACTTTTATTCTTATCAGCAAATCCACAGACGCAGCAGCAGGAATGGTGGACTGGTCTGTGCAAATTTGAGGCTTTTGGCAAAAATATTTTGTGAAGGAAGCTCCAACTCTTGGGTTGATAGTGATGAGACATGTGGCACTGTTCACCTAACCTGATCAACGATGGAGGTTATCTGAATAGTTGGATGAAAATATCTATTGATGAAAAAATATAAAAACATTAAATTAGGAGAGTAGTTCCCACTTGTTGAAACACGGTTATGATGGAAATGTAAACCTAAAATTTTGCTTTTTGCTTTGATGGGATGGAATACAAACCGTTCAGAGAATACAAAGAGTCCCAGCAGGGATCCATTTCGATGGGTTCCTTTTGAACTGATCCACCCAGTTTAAGTTTAAGTATACCATACCAAACAACATCCTATGTCGCAACAGCACCACTGCTCTACTCTTTTGCAGGAAGTTGATTATATTATTTGCTGTTGTAGCTTCTACCACCATCAAACGAAAACAAGAAAGGTATTACTATTAATAATCAACATGTTGAATCCAAATCAGAATGTGGGCGTTCCATGTATCAATCTAGGCAATCCAAATCAGAACGTGGGAATTCAATATATCTCTATAGGCAAGTAAAATTATTTTATTAAATTTATGATTTATTCACTCCAGTGTGATAGGGTTGTACCAGTGGACACTTACATATATCTTCAAAGTATATATTATAAAATTGTTTTAATAGTTTATGCTGGCCATCATGTAGTTTTCTGCATTTTGCAGAGAGAAATGGTACTGAAACGCAAACAGAAACACCTCCTCCAACACCACGAGGTCTGAGGAATATTCTCCCACCAACTCCATGGCGTGAGGCATCGGTACTCACCGGAGCTCCACTTTCCCACGACATATTTGTTGGAGATGGGATGCTACACCATTTTCCTGGTTCGGCCGGCAAAACTCCATTTCCAAGGAATGGGAAGCAGCTAATGCCCAACACACCTCCACGCCCCACAACAGCATCCCACACGCCTGTTCCCCCAACTCCTGTTAAGGCTCAACAAAAAGGTGTTGCAGCACATACCAGCAAAGCCCGTCACCCATAGCACCCAATAATAACAGCCAACCACCCTTCAGTGAGGAACATGCTTATTGTAATTTACGTGCTTGTCATGGCTATGGCTGTGCTTGTCCATAAAACTCGTCATTAAATCATTGTTATCATTAGTTTGGGTTCGGCTGAGCAATAAATCGGAGGATTTCAGAACTTTTTTAATCTTTTGTGACTAAGTGAGTCTGAACCTATATGCTCTTCTATTTAAAATAATTATTTTTTATATATTTTTCTATTTAAAATAATTATTTTCTTTAGTTATGAATGACCTAAATGTTACCTATATACTCTTATATTTTAAATAAATAATTATTATTTTCATAAATAATTTAAATGTTACCTGTGAAGAATCGAGAATCACATGCAATTGGAGCTCTCTAATTTGTTTGCTTCCAAATTATCTATGGTTTGAAATTAGAGGTTTATACACGGTCAATATCATTTTTTTTTCAAAATTATAATCAGAACTAATAAAGGACTGGAAAAAATGAATCTATAAAATAAGTTTATGAATTGACTCCAATCAGACTGTTATAATATGCGCAACCATATCTAGAGTCCACCATCCTACCCTACAAACATAATGTGAAACGAAATTTCAATTGTATAAGATTAATTATAAATAAACATAATGTAAAAAAAAAACAACTATATAAGCTTAATTATTTAAATTTATAGTTACTTGAAATCTTTTTAAAACAACATCTACATTTTAATAATTTATAAATGATTTTTAGTAATTTATTTTAATTCTTGATTTCCATTATTTGAAACTTATTTAAATTAGCAATAGATTCAAA
>LPNX010525117.1:5146-66760 GCA_001517045.1 Pseudotsuga menziesii | reverse complement strand
GATAAGCATGTACATTTAATCCAATATATACACATTTAATACTATGTATACTTCTCTTAAGGCTTTGTCACTATATGATGGAAATGAAGAACTTATAATTTAGCTGTAGCTTGTAGCTATACGAGGCATACTTCCAAATTCTAGGTTTTACATTTCAAATAAAGTTCATTATTCTTAGTCTTTCTATTAAAGTAATACCATTATATGATGGAAATGTAAAACCTATAATTTGCTTTTTTGCTTCCAAATTATCTATTGTCTGAAGTTAGAGGCTTATACACAGTCAATATCATTTGTTTTTCAAAATTATAAGTTTCTGGAGTGATTTCAGAACTAATAAAGGACTGGAAAAAAATGAATCTATAAAATAAGTTTATGAATTGACTCCAATCAGACTGTTATAATATGCTCAACCATATCTAGAGTCCACCATCCTACCCTACAAACATAATGTGAAAAGAAATTTCAATTGTATAAGCTTAATTATAAATAAACATAATGTAAAAAAAAATCAACTATATAAGCTTAATTATTTAAATTTATAGTTACTTGAAATATTTTTAAAACAACATCTACATTTTAATATTTTATAAATGATTTTTAGTGATTTATTTTAATTCTTGAATTTCCATTATTTGAAACTTATTTAAATTAACAATAGATTCAAATCACATTTAAACATGACTTCGTTTATTGTTATTTATGTTTGTATTATTGTGAAGGTCTTTTCATATTGTAAAGGTTAAAACTCCATTTAGATTATGTGATACTTAATATTATATGTTTATGTTTAAAGAAGTTAGATCAGTCTTATTATATTTTATTTATGAAGATGTTATAAATGTTCATTCCATCTCTTTATTTAAGAAAAAAATAGCCACATCCATAACAATTATCACTGGAAAACTATATATATATATATATATATATATATATATATATAAATTTTCGAAAGAGTTGTCTAGAGACATTTTAGGCAACTTTTTCTTTCGTTGTGTGACACAATGTATTGAGGCAACATGTAGCATAGGTGTTGGTTGCTATGGGAAGACTTGGGTTTACTGTATTGAACCAACAACACCCCTAGCTCACTGGCCCTTTTGGCGATAGAGCACTGAACGGCCTGAAGTCTCACCCGAAGTGATTCTAATGGGTTGGTCAAAGACTCAAGTGTCTTTGACCAAGTTCTGTGGCATCCTATGTGCGTCTCGCGGCTCTTCCTAGCTTGCGAGGTCTCTCTCTCTCTGCGATGCATAGTTCCTCTTACTCGCGATGACTCTAGCCTTTATCGCATCACCGCGTCCTGGTCCACAAGTAACTCTCTCCTACGCTAGATCCCCAACCTGTGGTATCGCGCACCACAGCTCCTCTGATGGTGCGATATCCCCTCCCTGCGATATCCTACCGCTGCAACTCAGCGTACATAGAGTTACTCGTGTCCGACTTACAGGACTCAATCATACAAGGTTGTTTAACAGTGTGACTCTTAATTGTCTTGAATGAAACAGAGACAAACTCTTATACAAAATACTTAAAGACTTCAACTTGAATCTATCCTTCTATAATGCTGTAAACTGAATATCACATACATATATTTAACTGTAAGAAAAGTTCATGTAATGAACGATAGATACAACAAGTAAATACAATCACAAGAATCAATCTCATAACACTCTGATTTTCACATGGTTCACCTCCAGGATGGAAGTTACGTCCACAGAACTGTGTTTCTATATTATAACTCGGGGGAAGTAAACACAGTTCTGCTGCACCGCATATGCAGCTCGAGATCTTCTGGGTAACTCTGCACACAGACTGGAGCCCTTCTCTCTTAGATCTCTTCTCTACCTCTATATTGATTCTCTACAATATCCTTCTCCCTCTCTGTCAATCCCTGTGGATTGTTACATAAATGCTCAATGAGTCAGCTACTGGTTACAGTAAGATAACTACAGCTAATAACATAACCAAAGCTCAGCTTCTATAATACAACTGTCTAAGTGTCTACTTGTCTAACTGCCCAACTAAACCAACTATTGTGTTGGTTTCTATGGGCAAACCCGGGTTTACTGTATTGAACCAACAACACCCCTAGCTCTCTGGCCCTTTCGAAGACAGACCGCAGAGCGGCCTGAAGTCTCACCTGAAGTGATTCTAATGGGTTGGCCAGAGACTCAAGTGTCTTTGACCAGTGTGCGTCTCGCGGTTTTTCTCAGCCCGCGAGGTCTCTCTCTGCGACGCGTAACTTCCTCTTACTTGCGATGACTCTAACCCTTATCACATCACCGCGTCCTGACCAACACGTAACTCTCTCCTACTCTAGAGTCTCAACCTATGGTATCGCGCACCACAGCTCCTCTGCTGGTGCGATATCACCTCCCTGTGATATCCTACCACTACGGCTCAGTGTACTTAGTGCTACTTGGGTCCGACTTACGGGACTCAACATACAAGGTTGTTTAACACTGCGGCACTTAACTATCTGGGATGAGACATAGACAAACTCTTATACAGAATACTTAAAGACTTCAACTTGCATCTATTCTCTTATAATGCTATGAACTGATTAACACATACATATACTTAAACTGTAAGCAAGGTTCATGTAATGAGAAGTAAATAATACAAGTAAATATAATCACATTAATCAATCACATAACACTCTGGTTTTAACGTGATTCACCTCCAGGATGGAATTTACGTCGATAGAACTGTGTTTCTATTATAACTCGGGGAAAGAAAACATAGTTCTGCTGCATCGCATATGCAGCTCGAGATATTTTGGGTAACTTTGCACATAGCTTGGAGCCCTTCTCTCTTAGATCTCTTCTCTTCCTCTATATTGCCTCTCTTACAATATACTCTTCCCTCTCTGTCGATCCCTGCGGATCGTTACATGCATGCTCAGTGAGCCAGCTACTGGTTACAGTAAGATAACTACAGCTAAGAACAGAACCAGAGCTTGAATTCTATAATACAACTGACCAACTATTGTCTAACTGCCCAACCCACTAACCAACCAAACAACCCTTTTACAATACAAAATACATCCCTTTATAGGTGGCCCGAAGGTCTCGCCATTACAACACTGTGGGCTTGTCCCAAAAGTAACCCAAAAACCTAACTAGTGACAGTCGACATATCTATACTTGGGGTAGCCGCTTTCTGTCACACCAAAGCTCTCTGCAGTCTTCCATGCTTCTCGGCGCTGACCATGGGTACTATGCACCGCTTCCCATCTTCTTTCCTTCGTCTTCAATACCTCGGCCTTGTTGCTCCTTTTCCTTTATGAGCGTAGCTGAGCCCTCCTATCTTCGCCACTGCCTTTAATGCAGTGGTTGAGCTCTCTCTTCTCGGTCGCTCAGGTACTGTTGTCTTCCTTGACTTTTATATCCCAACAGTCACGGTTTCTGGCTCTAATCTGTAGCTAGAAACATGCTACGGCATCGTAGATTTACCTTATCTCTTCATCTCTTCCAAAACTGTCTATCCGCCAAAATGACAGCTTCTCCTGTAGCTGTGGGACCCTGCCCCAACATATTGTCTAACCTTTTACAATACAAAATACATCCCTTTATAGGCGGCCTGAAGGTCTCGCCATTACAACACTGTGGGCCTGTCCCAATAGTAACCCAAAACCCTAACTAGTGATAGTCATTATATCTGTACTTGGGGTAGCCACTTTCCATCACACCACTTCTCTCTGCAGTCTTCCATGCTTCCTAGCACTGACCATGGGTACTGTGCACCGCTTTCCTTCTTCTATCCTTCGTCTTCAATACCTCGGCCTCGTCGCTCCTTTTCCTTTATGAGGGTAGCTGAGCCCTCCTGTCTTCGCCGCTGCCTTCAATGCAGTGGGTGAGCTCTCTCTTCTCGACCGCTCAGGTACTGTCGTCTTTCTTGACTTCTCTGTCCCAATAGTTATGGTTTCCGTCTCTGATCTGTAGCTAGAAACATGCTACGGCGTCATAGCTTTACCTTATCTCTTCATCCTTGCCAAAACTGTCTATTCGCCAAAGCGGCAGCTTCTCCTGTAGCTGCGGGACCCTACTCCAACAGTCCCCTAACACTTACTTGTGGCTCTCCCTGGAGCCACTACCAGTGGGCTTCTCTTGTTGTAGCTTCTCCTTGGCTTCTTGCGAAGTCCGTTGAAGCTTGTCCCGAAGTCCTACGACTTCATTCTGCATAGCTGCGACACGCTCTTGTGCCGCTTCAAGCATAGATTGACTAATACTGGAGTCTTCTGTTGTATCAATTTCATTTCTGGTGGCAGTGAACTCCCCAACTTTCTGCTCAACCGCATCGACTAGCTCTATGATTTGTTCCTGTTATGGTTGAAGCAGGTCATTGATGTGTATCTCCTTTGCTCTCAACCGCTGCGCTTCCTACTGCAAGCGGTTCATCTCTGTCGTCTTTCTCATCTTCTGAAGAGCTGTTAAGCTCTTGATTTCTTCCTTCATTGCTGCTGTGGTATTCTCTATCTGCTGAATACTTTGCTGGATTTCTACTTTCTTGGGAGGCTTGTCTAACTCTGACCATGTGTTCGTCGCATCAGCTAGCACTGACAGTGCATCGTCTATGCGAGATTTCATCTATGCGGAAGTGAGTCGAAAGGCCTCTACTCTGGATTCCTTGTCCACCTAGGGGGTGCCTGGTGCTTGAGCCTCAAGGTCAGCAATCTGCGCTTTGTGGTCTTCCTCCATCTTGGCCACTATTTCTTCCATCCTGGTTACTGTTTCCTCCAGATCCTTTGCTCTGTCTGCAACTCTTCTTACCTTCTGTGGGAGAGGCAAGGTGAACTCAATGTTACATTGGGGTAGCTCCAATGCAATGCTCTATAGAACTTGAGAGAGATCATGTTCTCTTTGTTCATATGTTGTTAACTCGTCTGCCTTTTTCTGAAAATTGGTGGCGAGTGCTGCATTCTTTTGTTTCAGCTGTGTGTTTTGTTTATAAGTCCCGAGCTCTCTACCCCTGAGCTCTGCGCTTAGCTGCTGCTGGATCATCTGTAAATGATCAATGTGAAACTCTACGAGGTTAACCTCAACAGGTTTCCTAATCTGTATCGGTCCATCCATCATTGAAGCAGGGAATCGGATGCTCCCTGGTGGTATCAAGACTGTATTGATGCGGTCCTTTGGTAGGATCTCCTCGCGGGAAATCGACTATGTAGAACTTTTTCCTGCAGGCGTCTTGCTTAACTGAGTGTGGATTATGGCAGTCTTCTCGATTAATGTTTTCAACTCCCCAAGCTGCTGATCTATTTCCCCCTGCATCTTGCCCTGCGATGCTTGCATCTTGCCCTGCGATGCCTGCATCGCCTGAAATGTGTCACTCATTTCATCCCTTATTCTTGCTGCAATTTGTTCATAGTCATCGTCTGTCAGTTTAGTCTCCACATGTGGCTTTGACGCTTTGTGTTTTTTCTTCTTAGGTCCGTCCAGTGGTAGTTCTTCTTCATCTTGTGTCTTGGGGTCCACTTTGTCTTTGCCTTTGTCCGATGGGTCTGTCTGTGCAGTACCTGATGGTAGGGGTGTGGTATCTTTTAATGCTTGCTTCCAGATAGGATCAAAGTCTTTGATGATGTCTTTGACATCCTGCACTGTCATCTTGAACCAACCATTAGCCCAATTATCTCTTTTAGACCTTTTTGGCCTCAGGTATATTCTATGGCGGTCCACCATAAAATCAAGTCGATCATCATATGTGTCCACGATCTCCTTGCTGATCCTCGGTGTTTCTTGGAGGACGTTCCTCGGTAGATTATAGTATTCATAGAATACTATCGCATTGAACTTTTT
Organism: Pseudotsuga menziesii; assembly: GCA_001517045.1. Taxonomy (NCBI): domain Eukaryota; kingdom Viridiplantae; phylum Streptophyta; class Pinopsida; order Pinales; family Pinaceae; genus Pseudotsuga; species Pseudotsuga menziesii. The sequence continues at coordinate 60,959 of LPNX010525117.1, read as the reverse complement.
CTTGGCTGGGCTGCTAGTCTCCCATACGTTTATGTAGCACGCCCCTCTAGGTTCACCACTCGCTAGTTGTCGAAATTGGGTATTGGGCGGCTCCTTCCACCCAACGAATGCACAGAGTATAAGCAAGCACGAGAAATGGAAGGGGTGGCTTGCCTCATCCCGAGCTTGCAAATAATCTTGTTGAAACATATTTAACAAAAATAAAGACCAATTGAACTGTTCCTCCTCTACAACTTGTATGGCCAGGTTAATTACTGATCCTGTGACTTCCTTTGGGCGAACCTTGGTTAACAGTCTGCCTACAAGCAGACTAGCTGTAAATCTGAGTGTGTTGTCTGTTAAGCTTACAATTTCATAAGCCCGACCTCCTCTCTATAGTTTATACTTGGCAACTAGGGCTGGTCATAGCTTGGAATCCTTGGTCTTTCGAGCTATATTTGTCTTTGGGTCTTGACCAGTCTTGGACAACCCAGTGATACGGTGTATCAGGTCGATGTTCAGGTCGACCTTGCTACCAAGCCAGAGGTAACCCCATGTACACAATAAAGTAGGATGCGCACCACGGAATTAACCTCTGTGCCTCGTCCAGAATGTGGTATTCTTAACAGATTGAGCAGACCTGAGCACTCAAGAATCTGGACATGTTCCATGGGAACATATTCATCTGCACCTATCCTTGGGTTCTTTTGAATTGTAAGATACTGATCTGGCCAGAACTGAGGATATGTCTTACTGTTGCCCAGATTATAATCGACAAATTTAACAACGGCGGCATATCCTAATAGATCCCCATCTTCCTTTACTCGAGAATCATCTGTGGTATAGGAACAGGAAACTTACCACTCTTGGGAATTTTTACCTCTCGTGCACCTTCAACTCGTGGCATGATGTAGTCTGTTGCGTTATGAACTTCTTCCTCCAGCTCTGGACTGGATTCTTCTATTATTTGAGATTGGCTCCTCGTCTTTGGCAGCTTTCCGGTCTATGATGAACTCGGCGTGACACCCTTAGGTGGTGTCGTCATAGCAGCTGTAAGGCCGCTACGTTCGAACCTTTCCAAAATCAATTCCATAGGATCCTCCTCAGATAGAACCCACTGGGTGGAATACTCTGGATGAAAAATGGCTGCAAAGTCTATAAATCATAGTACTCTGTAATGGAATTAGCTCTGCACAGGGGAAACTTAACAATGCTCTCTGTATCTCTCGGATCTTTGCAAATGTAACCCTCCCGAATGAATAATTTCTGCTTTTATGCCGAAGGCGATAATCCCGGACGCAATGGTCATCTAGGCTGAACCCGTTGGTCGTATTAATTGCATGGACAAAACCACACCTGTCATCCCGATCCTCAATAAATGCTGAAATCCGATCAATTTCCCTCGAAGCGTGTGTGTGCAGGCACCGGTCTCGTCAAAAATTTGCCAAATCTGGATAATTGATTATGCTGTTGCCAGGTCTACGGTAAGGTATACCAGTCATTTCCTCATTAACTGCCTATCAGAGGGCGACTTGACTAGCCCTCTGTCTCGTTGCAAAACTGGGTATGTGGCACGGAGAAACACCGCGTTGCTGCGATGCCACACTACATCACCTGCTCAAAACAAACTTAAGCATTTTTTTATTTTTATTTTTTTACCACAAGCCACTTATGACTTGTGCAAAATGAACCGTCCTTATGTGATTCTTGATACTTAGAATACCTGCCGGTGTAGACTAATTCCCTGTGCGATGCCTCCTTTCAACTACACTAGACATCTGCACCCTTATAAGCTATCTAGACTAGGGCTGAGAGGTGGAGTGGCTATCACTATAGAGCTTAAGCCTACTGCCATTGATCAATGTGGGAAGAAGCTCCCCATTCAGTTTGCTGAGCTGAATGGCACCTCCCTCTGTAACCTGCTGTATCTAATATGGCCCCAGCCGATGCGTCTTGAACTTCCCTGGAAACTTAATAAACTTACTGTCATAGAGGAGTACTAGGTCTCCGATCTGAAGAGTCTTACTCTTAATGTGTCTATCATGCCAAGATTTTTCTCGTGCCTTCTGCACTTTCTAATGGAATCCGACGATGAATCTATCTTCCTCTAAGGAAAGCAGCTGCGCTAACCTTTCATGCACCGTGTCTGTATCAACCATCCCAGTGATCTGAGCAATTCTTCAACTGGGAAGAATATACTCCATAGGCATAACAACCTCCTGTCCATACACCAAGCTGAAAGGTGTGTGTCCTATGAGTTTCTTGCATGTAGTCCTATACGCCCATAATACAGCGTTAACTCTCAGGTCCCAATCATTCCTTTGGCTGTTGCAGATCTTAGTAAGAGCATTTTCTAAAATCTTGTTAAAGGCCTCCACCGTACCATTAGCTTGTGGGTGGTAGGGAGTGCTCTTATGGTGCTGTATCTGGAATTATTCCGTCAAGGCCTCAATGGTGTGGTTCACAAAATGTGTGCCTTGATCGCTCATCAAAATTACTGGGCATCCAAATCTACTGATGATGTTTTCAAAAAGGAACTGTGCGGCTGTAGCAGCATCACAATTTCTTACTGTTTTGACCTCTGCCCATCTGGTGAGGTATTATGTTCCAGTGATGATATATCTCGCACCAGTTCATTTTCCTGGTGGGTTGATAGGACCCACAAAGTATATAGCCCACTTGTCAAATGCGCACAGCGTAACCTGCGGTCGCAACGGCATTTCATCTCGCCGCGAGGGTTTTCCTACCCTCTGGCAGATATCGCAGCATCTGCAAAAGTCCTTAGTGTCTTTGTGCAATGTAGGCCACCATAATCCTGCAGCTAGGATTTTCTGCGCAGTCGGATTTCCTATGAAATGACCTCTTGCGGTTCCTGAATGTGCCTCTCTGATACTAGCCTCTTTTTCATGCGGCATCACACATCTACGCAAGACTTCATCTGGACCTAACTTGTATAACTCTCCTGCGATCAGGGTGAAGTCTGCTGCTTTAACAACCAATTGCTTCTTTTGATGCTTAGTAAACTCAACAGGTGTCAATCCTGTAGTGAGAAAGTGAATGATATCAGCATAGTAGTCGTCTATGATCTGAATAGAAAACAACTGTACATCTGGCAAATTGTCCTCTAGGTTACTTGGCTCTTCTCTTGAGTCTATCCGCAACAAATGATCAGGTCCGATGTTCAATCTTCCTGGTTTCACAATGATTTCAAAATCATACTCCTGAAAGAGGAGTAACCATCTGCAGATTCTTCCCCCTAACACTGGCTTATTGACTAGATACTTCAATGCGGAATGGTCAGTAAACATCTTGAATGAGGCACCCAATAGGTAGTGCCTGAACTTCTGTAGCGCGTACACCATAGCTAAGCCTTCTCTTTCTTTCATGGTGTAGTTCTTTTCTGCTGTCGATAACTTTCTACTGGAGTATGCGATAGGATGATCGATATCTCCTTCTCCTGGTTGCGTTAAAGAAACCCCTAGTGCGATGCCAGATGCATCGACATGTACATGAAATGGCTTAGTCCAGTCTGGAAATACTAAGATGGGTGCTGTAACCATCTTCTCTTTAAGTGTGTCTAGACTCTGCTGACATTCCTCATTCCATAGGAATTTTACATCTTTCTTTAACAGTTTTTCCATCGGTGTTGTAATCTTTGCGTAGCCCTTGATGAATTTTCTGTAGTACCCGGTATGACCAAGTACTGTCCTCAATTGTTTGACTGAGTTGGGTGCTGGAAGATTTACAATGATGGTAATCTTTGCAGGATCTACCATCAAGCCTCGTCTGCAAACAATGTGACCCAACAAAATACCAAATGGCGCACAAAATATACATTTCTTCAAGTTTAGAGAAATCTGGTACTGCCTACATTTCTCTAACATCAGTCTTAAATCTCCTATGTGCTTGTCAATTAATCCAAATACAGTCCAATCATCAAAATAAAATTCTAGGAATTTATGGATGTATTCCTTAAATACAGCAACTACTACTCTAGAAAAGATAGTTGGTGCATTCTTAAGACCAAAGGGCATTACCGTATACTAGAATGAGCCCCATTCTGTTGCAAAGGTGGTCTTAGATCGATCTTCTGGATGGATTCTGATCTGGTGATATCCTGAAAAGCCATCAGTGAAGGAGTAGACCTCCTGTCCTCCCACATTGTCTAATACTTCATCAATGAAAGGTGTCGGAAATGGATCATGAAGCGATGCATCGTTGAGTTTACACAGGTCGACACAGATCCTAATGTCTCCTTTGGTTTTCTTTTCTTGCACGACCATGGGACTAACCCATTCGCTCTCTTCTACAGGCTCAATGATGCCTGCTGCTAGCATCTTATCGATATTATCCTTAACTTTTTCTTTATAGCACGGATTTAATCTATATGGATGATGCTTGACTGGTTTAGCATCCTCTTTCAATGGTATCCTCATTACTCCCAGGTCTCCAACTATTCCCTTCATCTCTGTGAACTTGGTGGGAAATAGGTCCTGATAGTCATGTAGCAAGTCTGCAATATATCCGACTGTTTCATCATTCCAATAGTCTCCAATAGAGGCAAACTTTGGTTCTGTGTCTGTGCCAATTTTGATCTTTTTAATCTTGATCGGCTCTATAATTGCTGGAATCTGTAGCTTCGTCCCATTAACATTGCAAGTCCCCTCTGACTCCGAAATGTTGGTGTTGCGAGGGTCCTCATCCTCCTCCTCTCGTTCCACTTCAAATTTATAGCACTCGAGCGCATCTTTTAAATGGGTGGCCCACTCAGGTTGAGTATGTACTGATAGGGTACAATCCTCGAATATCTTGCTCTTTATTACATCTAGGGCCTGATCAACACTTGGATACTCAGATTCAAAGGCGAAGGTGAGTAGGAAGCTGTCTATCATAAGGGGCCCTGTAGTCGTTCCCTTGCGTAATTCTGTCTCTGTGTACCAGTTCCTTGGAACTGTGTCCAAAGTGTGAATGAATCGGTGAACCCATTCATCCTCAGGAATGTTCGACCAATTCTGTTCACATGTCTGAATATGTGACCTGGGGTCACTTTCTCCTGTGTATTTTTGCTGGACCATTAGAGGAAATTTAAACTCAAAATGGGCCTCCTAAAATGAACTAATAAAATAATAGTTAAAATAATAAAATAATATTTATTAATTTTAGAGGAAGAAAAGAAAAAAACTACTTTTTTGTTTGTATTTTTGACATATCTCCCTGTGTTTTTACTCAAATTTCGATCGGGAGTGCTCATTGGATGCAGAATTAAATTCCGCATCCAATAAGTACCCACTCAGCATACTTTTGACAGACCCCGCTACCCCAAAAACAAGAAATACCTGAAAAAATGAAATGATGATGTCATCATTCCATTTTTCAGGTATTTCTTGTTTTTGGGGTAGTGGGGTCCATCAAAAGTATGCCGAGTGGCTACTCGTTGGATGCAAAATTTAATTCCACATCCAATGAGCTCTCCCGATTGAAATTTGAGTAAAAACACAAGGAGATATGTCAAAAATACAAACAAAAAAGTAGTTATTTTTATGATACCTATCCCCAAATTTATATTAAAAAAGTGTTTAAGACCTGTACGGTATTTCAAATTTAAAGCAATTTCATTGGCTAACACATGATGACATGGAATTTGAATAAAAGTTAAAAGGACCATTTTGAGTTGAAATTTCCTCTAATGATACTCTCTGTCGGTAGAGAATCTGATCGCCATCAATCTCTTAAGATCATCCCATGATGCGATATTCTCTTTATGTTCATACCACCATCTTGCAGGTGTGGCTCGTATTGCAAGGTCCATAGCTGAGATCCTCTGCTCATGAGGAATTTGTTGTCCAAACTGCGTGAGAAAGTCCTGGATATCTGTTAGACCATGAAATGATGGAATCTCGTTGACCTCTACGCCAATCCATCGCATTGACTTAGTCATGTATGCACATCTATGCGCTAAGACTTCATGAAGTCTATTCTGCCAGTTCTCTATACCAACATCTGAATCCGATGTGCATGAGCTGTTGCATCACCAACTAATGTTCCCTTCTGTAGTTGGATTGATGTAGTCGCTCTGGTTCGCAGTCATCTAATAGAGACTCTCAATGTTATGTGCCTCTTCCTCTGCTCGGATAGGTTCAATGTATCTAGGACCCTGAATAGGATCTAACGATGCTATGACCCGGATCTGCACATCCTCAAAGGTCATTTGTCTTCTCTTTAGGTCGATAACGGCCATGTTACCGATCACCCAATCAATGCCTAGTAATGCTGGATATGGTCTACTATCGCCAATGATTTCTATAACTTCAAAGTCCGTAGAGCTGTGAACTCCGTCAATGTCAACTGGCACTTGCGGTAATTGACCCAGGGGTGATACCCACTGCTGATTAGCTAATCTCATATGGATAGGCGATCTGACTAACTTAGGGCTACCCATCTATTCCCATGTCTGCTTAGTCAGAACATTTACGTCTGATCCTAGATCTAAGATCACCTCATCCATTTCAAATTCTCCAACCTATGTTGTGAGTCGCATCTCTCTTCCCGTTCTTGTATGTCCCATAATATTATGAACATCACACTATGTACTGCTCACGAAAGAAGATGGCTGACACTGATCTATGATACGCTGAAGTTCTACGATAGCTTACTCATTTCTCACGAGTTTTAAACAACTCCGCAGGAAGGATTGTACACTTCCTGTCAACTCGTTTTCGTCGCATGTGCCCGATGTGGCAGCCTACGATATCTGTACAGGGTTAACGCCACAAGGTGATTGCTGCGGTACGCTCCTAGATGGCGGTACCTGCGATCATGATTGCATAGGGTCATCAAATAAAGTCTTAGCTTCCTCAAATGTCTGTTTATTCTTCTGTAGGTCAAGTGGTGTTGCTTTGTTAGGAGCTCTGCGCACCCACTCCTGACCTATGGTCTTTTCAATCTCCTGCGATGTCCCACTGGTGGAAGCACTCCTCCGAGTCACAATGTTGACTCTTGGTTCTTGTTCTTCTTGCTCAGTAGCAATAAGCTGGATGTTCTAGTGTACTGCTGGCTTAGGTTCTCTGATCTTAGCTATCAAGGTAGGACATTCTTCTATAGCGTGATCGTAAGATTTGCAATAGTTACATGTGGTGGTGGTGCTCTGACAGTCCCTAGCATAATGTCCTAGAACTCCACATTTGTAACAAGTGACTAGGCTGCAACTCGCGATGACTCTAACCTTTATCGCATCGTTGTGTCCTAGTCCACATGTAACTCTCTCCTACGCTAGATCCCCAACCCATGGTATCGTGCACCACAGCTCCTCTGATGGTGCGATATCGCCTCCCTGCGATATCCTACCGCTGCAACTCAGCATACATAGCGTTACTCGTGTCCGACTTACAGGACTCAATCATACAAGGATGTTTAATACTATGACTCTTAACTGTCTTGAATGAAATAGAGACAAACTCTTATACAAAATACTTAAAGACTTCAACTTGAATCTATCCTTCTATAATGCTGTAAACTGAATATCACATACATATATTTAACTATAAGAAAAGTTCATGTAATGAATGATAGATACAACAAGTAAACACAATCACAAGAATCAATCTCATAACACTCTGATTTTCACATGGTTCACCTCCAGGATGGAAGTTACGTCCACAGAACTGTGTTTCTATATTATAACTCGGGGGAAGTAAACACAGTTCTGCTGCACCGCATATGCAGCTCGAGATCTTCTGGGTAACTCTGCACATAGACTAAAGCCCTTCTCTCTTAGATCTCTTCTCTACCTCTATATTTCTTCTCTACAATATCCTTCTCCCTCTCTGTCAATCACTGCGGATTGTTACATAAATGCTCAATGAGCCAGCTACTGGTTACAGTAAGATAACTACAGCTAATAGCAGAACCAAAGCTCAGCTTCTATAATACAACTGTCTAAGTGTCTACTTGTCTAACTGCCCAACTAAACCCACTATTGTCTAACCTTTTACAATACAAAATACATCCCTTTATAGGTGGCTCAAAGGTCTCTCCATTACAACATTGTGGGCCTGTCCCAACAGTAACCCAAAACCCTAACTAGTGACAATCGGCATATCTGTACTTGGGGTAGCCGCTTTCCATCACACCACTGTTCTCTGTAGTCTTCCATGCTTCCCGGCACTAACCATGGGTACTGTGCACCGCTTCCCTTCTTCTGTCCTTCGTCTTCAATACCTCGGCCTCGTTGCTCCTTTTCCTTTAGGAGGGTAGCTGAGCCCTCCTGTCTTCGCCGCTGCCTTCAATGCAGTGGGTGACCTCTCTCTTCTCGTCTGCTCAGGTACTGTCATCTTTCTTAACTTCTCTGTCCCAACAATTATGGTTTCTGGCTCTGATCTGCAGCTAGAAACATGCTATAGCATCGTAGCTTTACCTTATCTCTTCATCTTTGCCAAAACTGTCTATCCGCCAAAACGATAGCTTCTCCTGTAGCTGCGGGACCCTGCTCCAACAATAGGGAAGGTCCAACACACTTGTAATAATTCTTCATCATCATGGTTGGATTTTTAATTCAAGATACCTTTAGTTTATGTATTAATGATAAGCATGTACATTTAATTCAATGTATACACATTTAATACTATGTATACTTCTCTTAAGGCTTTGTCACTATATGATGGAAATGAAGAACTTATAATTTATCTGTAGCTGTACGAGGCATACTTCCAATTTCTAGGTTTTACATTTCAAATAAAGTTCATTATTCTTAGTCTTTCTATTAAAGTAATACCATTATATGATGGAAATGTAAAACCTATAATTTGCTTTTTTGTATAGAGGCATACCTCTAATTTTATGTTTTATGTTTCAAATAAAATCTATGATATATATATATAGTTTGGTGGGCTAGCTCAAGTGGTTAAGTGTTATAAGTTGTGAGCAAAACGTTTTGGGGTCAAATTCTCGAGTGGCTACTTGTGGATGGAGGTGGAATAGGACTATTACAAGAGTTTAAGTTTTTACCTATTCGAAGACTTGCATGCCTTACTCTCTTCAAAGTAATCAACAAAAATGCATTCTCAAATTTGTGTGTCTAGCTTATTTCTCTTCTCTTTCAAGATATATACATATGTCAATGAACCAAAAAACACTCAAGTATACCATATTGGATCTTCTCCCAAACCATGCTTCTTCGAATGTACAATTTTTCACTACTCTCGTTGAACTAAATTAAGAATGTACATAGTTGTACCTCCATATGCTTAAATGCTTAAAAAAAAATATGTTCATTTCAACAATAGTCTAATATTTATGCTTAGCATTGCCATTTTGTTGTACATAGTTGTACCCCCATATGCTTAAATGCTTAAAATATAGATATGTTCATTTCAACATTAGTCTAATATTTATGCTTAGAATTGCCATTTTGTTGTGGTATATGCTACAATACTTTTGTTTTAATTTCATTGTGAGCACAATATGCTTTAAATCCATTTGAATTGAACTCAAACTTTCCATTAGTCCTTAAAGTTTTAAGAGAAGAACCATTTTTATTTTCAACTAGACCTATATGCTTTATTTTAATTTTCAAATAGCCACTTTTATTTTCAACTAAAACTTTAAAATTCAGAAAAAAACTTATATGCTTCATTGTTAATTTTCAAAAAATAGATTATTTCTAAAACAATAATCTATAAATGTTAAAAATAAAAATATTTATAAATATATAATGTTTACATGAGACCACAAATATTTCAATAAACTAATGAATCACACCATGATTTCCCAACTGAATATTTGCACCATGATTTCCCAACTGAATATTTATTTGTTTTGTTTCCTTCATGCATCGCTAGAGTAAATCTCATCAGTCATTTCAATATTGCCCAAGCCTCATATTCTTTTTGGTATATGAGTAAATTTCCATTGCTCATATACCACAACCAATTGCACTTTAATTGTTGCCTTGAATGCACAACCAATGGCATCTTTAATTGTTGCTTCCAATGCATTTGAGTATGTTGAATGCATTTTTTTATAACATTTTATATGTTTTCATGGGAACTAATGTCACTAACCCTTCACGGCCATTCTTATATAAACAAGGATTTTTTTTAGAATTGTAAAATATGGAGTAAGCTTAAGTTTGGATTAGATCTAAGGCCATCTTCATAGTGGTGGTACATAAGGAAGAAAGGTAAATGAGGAGTCTCCTAAAGCAAGATATGCACTCTTCCAAGACCAACTTTGTATCAAGTGTCTGGTTGTCGGGTCCATAGAATAACCCTTAATGTATAAGTGGTAATGAAATCCTTTCTTGGAATCTGGGTCAGTTGGAACTGTTATCTTGGAAGATGAAGTTGTTGTTGGGCCCTCCCCTTTGGGCGTTGGGAGGCATAGATGGCCACTTTATTTCACTTGGGAAGACCCACTATAAATGAGATTAGATTTCAATTCACAAAAACCATCCACTTAAAACACACTTTTAATTGGAAACACAGATAATGCAACAACTACTTTGATCGAGGTGAGGCATGTAATTTTTTGGTTTAAGTCGGTTGAGGATAACTACACTTTTGATTTGAAACACAGATAATGCAACAACTACTTTGATCGAGGTGAGGCATGCATTCTTTTAGTTTAAGTCGATTGAGGATAACTATTTGCACCTGATTGATTAGGAGGAACTATTTGTACTTGATTCATTAGGAGGACGTGGTGGGATACGGGATGGGGCATTCACATATGCATGAGTACGGGGACAACAAACACTGAACTTAGCTTAGCAGTCATGGCACACAACCCATACAATGAGGAAGGATAAAGCCTTGGTTTGATTATGATTCCGGGTTATCACTTGCCCCAATAATTTCCAAGTTTCAGGTATAATGAATTAGAGGTAGGATTTCCCATACAATGAGGAAAGATAAAGCCTTGGTTTGATTATGATTCCGGGTTATCACTTGCGCCAATAATTTCCAAGTTTCAGGTATAATGAATTAGAGGCAGGATCTTTATTTTTCTCTTGTTGTAGCCATCTGACAATTAAATTGGTAGATAGATTTATGTTTCCCTTGTCTGTCTTAGAGCTCAACCATCCAATAAATGGGAATTCAAAACACTAACTCAAGTCTCAGAATGATTAGTTACACTCATAAAAAACAGTTATGGTTTTTGTAACCCAAACAAATTTAAATGGTAGTTTTCAAGATAGATGGTAAATACCTTTGGGTTAAAAAAATAGCTATGGTTTTTGTAAGCAGATCTATCTCTATATGTGTCTTTGTATAGTTAAAACCCTAAGATGCACTTTTTTCACATCATACGTTATATGTGTCTTTGTATGGTTAAAACGCTAAGATGCACTTTTTTCACATCATACATTATATGTGTCTTTGTATGGTTAAAATGCTAAGATGCACTTTTTCACATTAGACAACCTTTTTAAGATATTTATATAAATATTTTCTACCAATCTTCAAATATGCTAGTATCAATTTTCAAGTATCGTAAGATTGTGGTCCAAAATTTTTATGGACATGAATGATGTAAAAACTATTACAACGAAAAATGGTAGGACTTATCACCAACCACGATATACAGAATAACGAGGTATAACCAATGTCTATTCAAACACTCTCAAAGAAATAGAAAAAAAATACGTTCCACTGAAAAATATAGCTATTGTTGCACATCAGGAAAAAAAAGTAACTGGGTATGGTGATTACATACATAAAAGTAAACATTACCTTCAAAATGAGGAATGTGTCACACTATAACAGTTAGATGTAGAAACTTAAGGGGAACATACATACGAGAAGGAAAATGAGCTATTTAAATACCCAAAATGAAAATGAAATTAGAAGCTGTTAAATGTAGAAACTTAAGACGAACATACAGGTGTTACGGAGAGAAATTCCTATGGCTTGGGGTACCACAATAGACAGCTAGACTCCAAAAATCAATCTTTCCCAATATGCAATAGAAATAAAATGTCTAACACTAAAGGATCGAACCTCGTACCTTATTCTGGACGGTTGAAGTAGATCCCCGTTGAGCTTTCCAATCTTCAGCTTGAATTGATATAATACTTCCTCAACAATAAGTAAACAATACAAACATACTATATATCATGGTGTTAGATCTATTTTAGCATATATAATCAATAATGTAAAATCATTTGACATATTCCAATGGATACAATAGTCATTCAAATACACATTATTGGACAGGAAAAGATATTTCTGTTAATATAAATCAGAGATTACAAGTGACAACCTCTGACGGCACGTCTGCGAACCGGAGAAACTGAACCCCCCACTTGGGCCTCCACCACTTCAATCCTCCATCACTTAGATAGCAAGCTCACTAGAAAAAGGCAAGCTTGGGAAGAACACAACAGTGCTCCAAGGGACAAAGGGATGCAGACTCAAGCATAAGTTCTGGAAACAATGGACTATAGTTTTGTTACTCTCAATTATCTCCTATGCTTTCAATGTCTCAAGGGGTTCCTTATATAGCTTTTCAAAGGGATACTGAAAGGTCGAATCCGTGCGATCTCAAGGCATATGGAAGGCCAGGAGTCATATGAGTCGGATCCAAGTCAAGGAAAACTCCAAAAGGATTTGGATTATGCACGCATCCCTATGTACGCGACTATAGGGGTCATATCTGCGTATGTACGCGGTTATCGGGGTAAAATCCGTGTATATCACTTTTCTTATGTTTTTAGGGATGATCAAGGACACATCAAAAGACAAAAAGTAGTCCATAGGGGCTAATGAGTCTGCAGTGGGACAGGGGAAGGCCATACAATGTGTGATTCACCTAGTGTGGTGAAATCCGCTATAACATATTCCCCCTAATGTATGAGATCAGAGGGGTTATACGATGGCCGAAATACATTATAAGTCCATCCCGGAAGTGGAGTGATGAAGGTACCCAAATGGAAGACCAGCCACCCAATCAGCATAGTACAATAATACAACTCTGCATATAACTGCAAATACATATAGCAGTCCCGGATACATAAGAGTACAATGGCCATGAATAGGAATGAAACATGGTAAGACATATGTGGTCATCGCCAAGTACAATATACATATATCAGAATCTCCATGATGAGGATATACAAAGGACCATGATCTCCACAAAGGCTGAAGATATACAATAGATCAAGATCTCCATAGTGGCTGGAAATGTCTGACATATACTGGAACAAGTCACGAGAGCTGAAATCTCATGAACACTGGCACGATCAAGGAGGTAGCATATAATAGATGCCACCAATCTGGAAGGTCTTCTACACACACTGCTATGAGTACATGTCCTACTATGCGAATAGAGGTGTCGAGGTCGAACATAGTAGTCCATCGTCTGATTACCGGTCATTGATGTATACCGTTAACAGACGCAAGATCACCCACCGATAATGAAAATGGGAATCAAGGTACTAGAGTGCAAAGTAACAAGTGTGAATAAATGTGTTGAGGTTGAACACTTGAGAGAATCCATCGATCAGGGGACATTGATGTATTCCCAAAACTGTCGATGGCGAGAGAACCTACCACTGATGACTGCAAGTCTCAAGGCACTCAAAATGACTCTAGACTCCAATCCTAGAATAAATGCTCTGAAGTCAATGGGATGAAATCCGTTGGAAGGAGGGCATTAGGGCATCCCCCATCATCCAACATGAGGTACTCAACAAGGCTGTATAATGTGGAAGGACTCGATCATAAGGTGCACGAACCAGTAACTGTACCGGGAATGGCCGACATGCAAAGTCAAGATAACTAAGGAATGGCCGACTCAGGTTTCAACTTCCTTCGAACAAGAGAATAAAGGTGTATGGTGACTGAATGAAGGCAGCATAGACTCGATATACAAACTGGGACATCTCTATGACACAGGCGGCATCAATAGAGGCTCCATAGGGACTGGAAGCATAACCAGTCGGTGGAGATAAACTCAGATAAACGAGTACAGCTCCTAAAGTCAAACTATAACCCAAACAATGGATGTGATATACAGTGCTATGTTCAAAGGCGACATGACTCGACAACTGCCAAAGATAATATCTTTTCTAGTCCGGATTTTTGGTTTTTTGAATTTTTTTTGGACTTTTTCAGTTATTTGAAAAGCTTGAAAAAAGAATAAACTAGCTTTATAGTTACAAACTAGGAGGAGATGGGTGTCATTAGGGCAAACAAACTAGTTCCAAGCAGTGGAACATACCTATGCTCAATGCAAGGATACATGTGTAGGATATCGACACTCGGGGGAAAATCCCCTCTCGGTAAAAAGGGAATCAAGCTGCGAAGGATATAAAGAAAGGCTCTGCATGGCTAGACATGAGACAAGCTCGGGCTATATGGCTAAAACGCAATGTCAGGGGAGCTGACATAAAGCTCAATAAGACAGGAAAAGCTCATGATAATGCATCCACAACTTGATACAAGGGAGTCCAAGGGATCATGGCCAGCATAACATCAAGAGGAGTATGAGGCTCTTGCTAAATGTCATGGCAATACTATAAAACGGACTCCCACACCCTAAAGGGAGAAACATTGGCATGGGAACCAAATGCAAATAAGGCGCTAACTAGGGTACCCATGTAAGGTGAGGCTCTACCACTCATATCATGCCACTTCTATAGCAGCAAGAAGGTTCCGTGACATAATAGAATGGGTTCGTACCTAAGGATATAGTGACATGGTCATAAGGTCATGCAAAATGCAAACGGTGGTGAACCTAACCTATATGCCATTGTAGATGTGATACCTAAGATGGGCACGAATGGGTCAATCCAAAGGCTGAAACGGCACTGCAAATGGTCTTCTACATCATAGATTATGTCAGAAATGGTCCAAAATGGTTAGAAACTGTCAAAACTATAGGAAAGGGGGTAAAAACTTTCAAATATTTCAAAATTTTTTCTATAAATAGTAAAAAATAGAAATCATTTGAAACTTTTACCCATTGGAGCTCTGATTTTCAACTGCAAATTCCAGGAGATCTAGCTGGCGGAATTCACAACCGTTTCTTCCAGGTATTTACTCATGCTCTCAGCTTGCATTTCAATACAATTTTTACAAGTTTTCATGGTCAAATGAGGTTGTTAAGGCCAATTCTACATGAGCGCTGTGGCCCACGTGGGTATCGAAGCTTTTTCTGTGTATAGGGCTGGATATACACGGAAAAGGGGCTAGAAACCGCATACATACGCGGCTGTTTGCAAAACAGTCGCGTATGACACCGTGTAAATGGATTTACAAGAATCTAATGAACAATTGGTCAATTTCTTATGCACGATGGTGCTAGAGTGGCAAGAACGCAAGCATGGTGAAGTAGAGGAAGCAGTAAGGGCCAACATAATGGCTCAAGAAGCTCTAAGAAGATGCAGACTCTACAAGTTTTGGTGCCTTGGTGGCTTGAGGGCCAAACCAAGGCTGCTACAAATGCTGGTAGACTATTGGGATCCAGACTCAGAGTCCTTTCAGATAGACGGTATGTCCCTCACCATTGAGGTGGAGGATATCTACTTTATCACAGGTCCATTAGAGGAAATTTCAACTCAAAATGGGCCTCCTAAAATGAACTAATAAAATAATAGTTAAAATAATAAAATAATGTTTTTTAATTTTGGAGGAAGAAAAGAAAAAACTACTTTTTGTTTGTATTTTTGACATATCTTCCTGTGTTTTTACTCAAATTTCAATCGGGAGAGCTCGTTGGATGCGGAATTAAATTCCGCATCCAATGAGTACCCACTCGGCATACTTTTGATGGACCCCGCTACCCCAAAAACAAGAAATACCTGAAAAAATGAAATAATGACATATATGTCAAAAATACAAACAAAAAAAGTAGTTTTTTTTATGATACCTATCCCCAAATTTATATTAAAGAAGTGTTTAAGACCTATACGGTATTTCAAATTTAAAGCAATTTCATTGGCTAACACATGATGACATGGAATTTGAAGAAACGTTAAAAGGCCCATTTTGAGTTGAAATTTCCTCTAATGTATCTAGACGAGGGGAGGTGGTGAACCTTCGTTCCCGAGGTGGGCCAGGTCATGGGCTTACTATCGATGAGTACATAGTTGTGTACTGCTACCCAGATACTGAGAAGGTGGGGAGTCAAGTTCCCACCAACGCTATACAGGTGCTGGGCCTAAAGGCCATACTACTGACGCTGGGCAGGATAGCAGGCTTAGCATCACTCCATCAGGCCTCTTGGCCATTGATGTTCTATGCGGTGGAGTGTATGAGACCGACCATATATGACTGGAGTACTACACTACTGAGCAACATGAAACATCAGCTCAGTGAGTGTAAGGCAGGTAGGATACGGAACTTCAGGTTCAGCAGTATTTTGAGCATGTTTTTCTTTGAGCGTGTTCCAGGATTGAGCCCTAGAGTGGATGTTCCTCTCCACGGGGTTCGAGATCCGTCCCAACGACGTTGGGCAGATGCGATGCACGGACTGGGGGGTGGTAGGGTGTCCAACTCTTATCCAGCTGACTTTTTTCCATGGTGGCGATGACAGATTGTTGCCATAGATGACTACCCCTATGCAGGGATAGATTTCCGGGGGGATCCAGACATGCCATTGCCACCAGGATCAGCATATGGAGACATAGGTAACGAATCTCGACCCTCACTCTTTTTAAAAAAATTTGAAGTATTTAATTTTTTTTTTGTGTTTTCTTGATTATATGGAATCAAAAAGACGTGTTTTTGGGTGACAATACATAATGAAATCTACCATTTATGTGCAGATGTGGGACCACAGTGACCAGAGGGATTCCCACGTCATAGACGAAGGGGAAGAGGAGACAATATCACCGGTGTGGATGCAGAGTGAACGCTCCAAAACATTCATACCAACTTCGTGCGACTGACTCATAGAGTTCCCATGGCGCAAGTCAAAGACTTGCCTGAGGCCATGCAGCGATAGGTGGTGGGTGTACCACACGCATGGGTGCGTTTATTCCGGTGGATAGCTAGAGCCGTAGTGACGTATCATGATCACAACCCTCCTCCACATCCACAGGACTAGACACCTGGGAGTGTATCTATTTTGTACTACCGTGTATATGATGGTGGCTTTCAAAGCCCCAATTTTGTATTATGACACTATGTATTACCACATTTTTGATAAAAAAGTTTTATGGTGATCGGTTTATTTATTTACATGTGTACAAATTGTGTTTATGATTAATTTATGATGAATGAAACAAATGCCAATCTAACACGTAGTTAGCATATGAGTCAGCAACTTGATTATAATTTCTTGGAATGTATATATATGTTATACTCTCAAATTTCCATTCTAACAATCTCACACGTAAGAATCTCCTCAATAACGTCGGATCTCTAACATGGTACAAACCATTGAGCTGTGACACTACTAACTCTGAATCAATATGTACCTCAAGAGAGAGAACACCATGCAAAATGGCATCCCATAGAAGCTCGATAACGGCACTATATTCAGCAACATTGTTGGAAGATGGCCATAGACATACACCTCTTGAAGACAGTACTTGACCCATAAGAGTATAAATCACCCAAGTAGCTGAGGCTAAGTGTTGAGTGTGACGGCTTGCACCATCCGCGAATCCTATGTAGGTGGAAGACTCCATTGACATCTGCCACAAGAAATGGAAACTAATCACAAACCCGATCACGATAAACAAGACCTAACTATGCAAAAAATCTATACAAGAATATACAACAAGCAGCCTTGGCTAAAGATCATGCATAGTATTTTTTGAGATAGAGCCCATTTCTAGGCTCCGCCAAGGCTGTCCCTTCGTAATCCAATAACTCGTAGGAACCCTTCTTTAACACACGCTTGACCACGTAAGGACCACGCCACATAGGATTGAACTTCCCTGCCCCCAAGGGTTCTTTCGATTGATCCCACAAAAGGACCAAGTCTCCCTCACTAAACACTCTCGAACGGACAGACTTATTGTATTGGGCCTTTACGCGACGCTTATTAACCTCTAGAGTCACCAAGGCATCTCTACGTTGTTCATCGAGTTGCTCAAGGTGAACCAAATGCTCCTCCAAAGGTGAAGTGTCTGGTAAGAGTTGCACGGCTAACTTCAACGAAGGAATCTCGCATTCAACCGGCAATATCGACTCCACTCCATGCACAAGCTGATATGGAGAAAAACTAGTGGCAGTCTTAACCATGGTTCGATATGTCCACAAAGCAGGGTATAACATAATATGCCAATTCGTCTTGCTTTGCGCGATGGTTCGTTGGAGAATGGACTTAAGTGATTTATTCACTGCTTCAACCTGTCCATTCGCTTGAGGATAGTAAGAAGAGGAGTTCTATTGCTTATACCCTAACTTGGATGCCAACTCTTCCATCATACGGTTCTGAAAGTGCGAGCCATGGTCAATGACAAGCTCTCTTGGAATCCCGAACCGAGTAATGATTTGGTTGAATACGAAGTGAGCGGTTGTCTCACCATCGGATTTTACTATAGGCATTGCCTCAGCCCATTTCGTGAAGTAATCAACAGCCACTGTGATATGATGGTGCCCCCGAGCCAAAGCTGGGTTGCAATCCATAAAATCGAGCCCCCATTTGGTGAAGGGACCGGTGGTGATAATAGGGTGTAACAGGGCAGGTTTCAAGCGCATATTACGTGCAAACACCTGGCAAGGGTTGCACCTCTTAACCGCTTCAATATAATCCTTGAAGATCGACAGCCATAAATAACCCGCTCTCAAAATATTTTGAGCTGTAGAAAGCCCAGATAAATGACCACCACACGCCCCTCCGTGGCAATCATTAAGCACTACCTCAGCCTCATCATGATTTAAACAACGTCGTAAAAGGGAATCTACTCCATGTCGGTACAAAGTATTGTCCACTATGAGGTAGTTCTTAGAGACGTGATGTAATCGTCGTCGTTCATCTCGAGAGAGGTGAGTAGGGGTCCTCTGTGTTTGTAAATATACTATGATATCCCCATACCATGGGTCAGCCGTTGAGATTAAGAAAATGTGTTCATCAACGAACGTATCTTCACATACCAACTCCTCGGCCTCGCTCGGAAAATCCGATATGAGCTCTGCAAAGATTAAATATTTCTTCGATTTTGCCGAAACAAATTCGAGATCAAACTCTTGCAGGATGGCAATCCATTTATTATACTTTCCCCCAATCATCCTATGTGTGAGGACGAATTGAAACGGATTGACATGGACCACAACCAAGGTCTGGCGAAGGAGAATATAATGTCTCAAACGCTGCACCGCATGTATGGCAGCTAAGGCAAGCTTCTTGACATGAGAATACCAAATCTTTGCATCAATAAGGTTTCAACTCAGATAATATATGACATGCTCCTGGAGCTCCTCATCCTCTTGAACCAAAACCATACCAATCGTCTCTAAAGACGTAGCCACATATAATATGAAATCACGGCTATAATCCAGAGGACTAATCACCGGGGCCGATGCTAGGGCTCGCCCATCCCACTCAAAGGGAGTATCCTTCTTCAGGAGATGCATGAAACCTCTAGTCAAATTGGAAAAGTTGACAACAAATCTTCGTAATAAGTTTGCTATGCCTTGCAAACACTGAAGATGATGAATATTATGCGGGGGAGACAACTGAAGTATTGCCTCAACCTTCAAAGGGTTGACTCTTATACCCTCTTTCGAAACGATGAATCCTAACAAATGACCTGACTTCATGCAAAAGATGCACTCATGAGGGTTTAATCTAACAGCATAGTGTCACCACCTTTCGAACACCAATCTCAAGTGATAAGAATGATGCATCCTCGTGCGAGAATGAGCAGCGAGGTCATCCAAAAATAATTCAATAATAGACTTGAGATCATGGAAGATCAAGGTCATCGCCCACTGAAACATATCTCTGGCGTTTTTAAGGCCAAAAGGCATTTTTCGATACACAAATGTTCCCCAAGGACAAATAAATGCGGTCTTGTGTTGGTCCTCGAGTTTAATTTGGATCTAATTATACTCAGAAAATCCGTCCATAAAGGAGAACACCTCGCTACCCGCACACTCATCCAAAATCTGATCTATAAACGGTGTGGGGAAGTTATCCTTAGGACATGCAAGATGTAAATCATGGAAATCAGTGCATATACGGATCGCTCCCTGCTTCTTATCCACCGGAATGGGGTTTGAAACCCACTCCATCAAGGGAACGGGATAGATGAAACCAACTTTCAATAGCTTCTCTATCTCTGCCTTTATGGCGGGTGCTTTCCTAGGATTCACTGCGTGTAAACGTTGTCGAACAGGCTTAGCGTTGGGGTAAGTCTTAATCTCATGTTTGACAATCTGAGGGTCAATCCCTAGCATCTCATCATAAGACCAAGCAAAAATATCACGGAATTCCTTGAATAGCTCGGTATACTCCAGAATCTCATCTTGGGAACAATCCGCCCCAATGTAGACATTCTCAATTGTACCAGGATTGCGAGAAATGTTGATAGGAATAGTGGACGATATGTTGGCCATGTTTCCATCAGCCATTGGACTAGGAGAGCTTAATGGAACCATAGGTCTACCAACTTTCTGACTAAGAATCTCCCTATAATCCTTGTGCTCCAAAAGGTCAAGCTCTAGAAGGAAGTACGATCTATGATGGAGTTCCTCCCATGGTGGCTCAACTCCCGACATAGCCTCGATAATCGCTTCATCTGAAGGGAAAACCGTATCAAGGTAGTCGTGGGAATGAGAAGACTGTACTGCCCATGCCGGCAGCACATAGGGGTCTTCCTCCTCCATCCGCAAAGAGGAAGAACAAGGCTCTGCAGCAGATTGGAGATTAGCTTGGTAAGCTATCATAACTGCATGCAACTTCACACTTATCTCGATGGCCTCACTCGAAGGACTCAGTGAAGGAAGAATCCAAGGATCTCCCATATGACTTTTGTGAAAAGGCACCGATCTCGTAGACATCAAAGAACCATCGAAACTAGATCCTATCATGAGGACGGGTGCAGGACAACTAAGGTTCCCATGAGGGATGGATACATGCCTACACCCACACTCCCAATTTCCGGCTGGGAATGTTCAACTTTCGGAACCGAAGCTTCTGAAGATGCAGTAATAGGCGGATTCTTGAATGCCATTTGATCAATCGTTACAATCTTCCCGTTATGTGGAAAGCATACAACACGAAACACGGAAGATGCAACGGCTTGCATAGTATACATCCAGTTCCTTCCCAGTAAGATATTGTAGTCAAGGGGTGCATCAACCACCTCAACCTCTATCGCAACGGTCTTCCCTCCCAAACGGACTTTAAGGGAAGGAAGGATACCGTGCAGCCTAAACGATCTCCCATCAAAATCAGTTAACATGGTCGTAGATTTTGACAACTCAGGAGAACCAAGACCCTTCCAACAAGACAAAATTACATAATAGAAGCAGCAGCACCCTCGTCAATCACAGTACGCTTGATGGTCATATTAAGACATTCCACATGCACCAAAAGGGACACATAGTAGGGCAAGCGAGGTTGATGTCCTGTGGTTTCAAATTTGATTACTGAGGAAGAATCATCACCATTCACACCAAGAGCGGAAAGCAAAGCCTTCATTTGCGACGGACATCTCTGAAGCACCTCCAATGCAGAAATCGCACAAGGAGTATGGCCCAAGTCCTCGACAACTGAATAATTCTGGGTGGCTCAGGCATTTGGGTTATGCCCTGAACGGTTAAGTACCCCCTTAGGAATGCGAGGTGCAGCCTCAGGTTTATCCGCAGGTTTCTCAATGCGCAAAGGGGTTCCTGGTGGATCAGGTTCTTTTCCTGGGCTGGGTTGTAACGAAGTATAATATTTCACACGCGTCACAACTTTTGCGGCACAGATCATATTAATGCACCCACAACCACTAGTCTCAGCTGGATCATCATCACTAGATTGATCATGGGACTTCGAGTTCACATTCTGGTTATGCGGTAAAGGGTTCGTTAACACAGCTGGGCCTTGTGCTATGAACTTCGAAGCTTCATCCATTCTAGGGCACAATTAAGTGAGGTGATCGTCTTTACATAGCTTGCAAGGAAACTTAACCTTACGTTTATTCTGCTTGTCCCCCCCAGCATTTTTACTGTTCTTGTCATTATTATTGGCATTCTCGTTCTTTGCCCACCCTTTTTATTATTATTGTTTTTACCCTTTTTTCTATTCCATCCGGTTTTCTGGTTACCCTTCTGGTCGGACGATTGCACAGCAAGTACATTCGCCGTTTGGACAGGCTGAGACGAAGCCGTAGCTTGTCCCGAGGCAGATTGGTTGATTGACAACTGAGCAACTTGTTTCGCAACCGAACCTGCAGGTTTCTTACTTGCACAACCCACAATGCCATCGGCATGTGCTCCAGGTTTGACCTTGGGATCGAAACTAAAACGAGGAGCGTTGGGTATAATCTCATATAACAAACCAGACTGAGCATAGATCAAGTCCATTTCCTGTGCCCTAAATATGGCTTGTTCCTCATTCTGCACTCCGGATGTGGAAACATCCTTCGCTATATATGGCAATAAATATTTGAGGAACCACTCAAGGAGGAACTCCGGCGGTATAAAGGCTTTAATTAATCTCTTCCGTCTACGCCACTCCTGAATATGATCAGAAATATGGGTGACTTTATCTTGCCGAAATGTCGACAAGAGTTCAGTACCAACATCATAGCGCACTGGTAGGTGGAAGTGATTAAGGAAAGTCATTGCAAGGTCGTTGAACAAAGTAAAGGAACCCCTAGGTAACTCTATATACCATTTCGCCACAGGCCCTATAAGGGTGCGTTGAAATAGTATCAAATGGACTGAGTCCTGATGCAATGAATTGGAAGAGCACCATAGGTGGAATGTCGTAACATGTTTGCTTGGATCTTCTCTTGGTTTTCCTTCGAACTTAGGTATGTCCGAAGGAAGCTTGGTAGGGACAGCCGGCCAAGCTGGGTCATGAGCCACAGGATCGTTTGTAAGTCTCGATAAGTCAGGTAGATTGAGTGTCGTGAGGAAAGGGAGCCTAGGATGATGAGGCCTATGGACCGCTCCCTGGTTCATATAGGATTGATTACCACCATGACCTTGGCCATAGTGACCTCCTCCTGTATGACCCGTATAGGGTGGCGTGGAAGCACCATAATGAGGTGGACCTTGACTAGTAGGAGCTACAAAGCCATAATTAGGAGAGTAAGCAGATTGTGAATACCCACCTCCATAAGGTGAAGAAACCTGTCCATACTACGTCCCATAATAGGGTCCATAGGTCATCGCTTGTGATGCCCCATGAGACACTCCATAGGTAGGGATATACATTCCGGAAGTAGGGATATATGTCATGGAAGTAGCAATCTGACCTCTAGAAACATGAACATAACCTCCCGACACCACGGGTGGTATGTAGGCTTGAGACACAATTGGTCTAGTAATCGCAGTACGGATCTGACTCGTAGCTACATGCCGACTCGAAGGACCACGTGAGTAAGGTGGAGGGTTTACATTTGAAGAACTCGGAAGCGAGGACGAAGGAATCTCTGTAAGAAGATATGTACTAGTGCCTATCGTCACTCATCTGGGACCTGGTATCCCTATCGGATCACTAACTCTAGACCTAGGAGGTATATAAGATGTAGCTTCCACCATTGGGATGGAAGGTGCAATGTGACTAGTACTCCCAAACCTTTCCGCAAGGTAAGGCATGGGATTGTCCCCAGGCATAGTGTTAGGCTCGAAGTCGGATTCGACATTAAATGTCAAATCGTGCATAGGAAAACCAGTCGTAGCATAACTACCGTAGCTAGTACTGGCAGGTTCAAAGTCAGTCTCGGCATCTTTCGGCATTCCATACCGGTAATGTGTCAATGAGGGGTCAACCCTAGAATGAATAGGTCTATCATGCATGGCTCCTATCTCTAAAATCACAGGTCCTAACTCAGTTAGGTCGGCTGAAGGGTCATAAGTAGGCGTGAATTCCCCATCGTCAATGCAAATGGGAGGAGGTGGCTCAGATGTATCCTCTGAATGATCTCCCATGGTGTATGAATCAATGTGTGACATAGTCCTCCTGGACTATCTAGGTACCTTTCCCAAAGGAGGAGGATAAGTAGAAGGTGGAAGTTTTTCTAAACAACGAGAACGGCGCGGAACAACACCCGACTCCACAATGACTCAAAAAATAGCAAAGACTCTCTATTTACGTCAACCCTTAGCCAACTAGCGTGCACAGAGCAATCACTAATAAAATCTAAAGCCAAATGCAGGCAAACAAGGGCTGGATAAGTGAACTCTTGAATGTGGCCGGTATGTCTCTCCTAGGAGAGGCTTGAGAGGCCCTTGTCACCACAAGCGGAGGTACGTAACCAATTATTGTGGCCCTCAGCTTCAACGCATAAAGCGACCGTGCTGTCCGACCCCAACCTGGCTGGGACACATGCAGAATAACCTCTACAAGTACCCCCTCGATATCCTAGGTAAGGTCACTAAGGTCACCTCAATATAATCAAAGCTCAGGCAGACAGTCGCAGGAAAGATTGACCGTATGGGCAGGGTAGCAAAGCCCGAAACTCTCGAAAGAGCCCCCAGATACGAATACAATATTGGCTATATCGCCGGTGCTACACAGTTATCGACCAGGGGTTATCCCAATCAACAACCGCTCACACTGCCTCGTGCTTAACTCCCTTTTGAGAGGAGGATCCTGAGAACATTGGTTATATCAAGGATTTCACACACTCCCTAGACAGACACCTAGTTGTTGTCGTTTAGTGATCTTGGAGAATTAACTTACAATGAACTATTCCAAGATCCTAAAACATAATCTTGTTGGTGCACCCTAGAAAACAAAAGAGTGTAGTTCATTTTAATTAGCATTGATTTTAGTTGGCTTTATTACTCAAAAATAGGATATGGTCATGCAACTAATGGTGTTATGACGCAACAAGAAGCAAAATGCACACCTAACAATCAATGCAAATGCATTGTGTCCATGAAAACAAGGTATGCATACTACGTGTAATGCACAATTTCTTCTTCAAATGCTGAATGCAAATTTCCCTATATGAAGTTCTAGCTATTACTCCAAACCAAATCTAGATCTAGTGCAAGTACAATGCAAAGTGAAAAATGCAATGCATGATGATAAGCAAATGTTTTTGGATTTTTTGAAAATAAAGAGATACAAAAAGCAAAAGAATGATTCTATGCACCCCAGACTCTGCAAGCACACATAAACAACATTCCAGCAAATTACTACGGTAAAAGGACTCTAATGCACTAATCTCAAACAAAAAATCAAAGATGCCATGACAAGAACTTTCCTAAAAGAAAAAAATTAGGCTAAAAAAAAAACGTTTCTGGTCAGAAATAGAGGTATTAATAGACTTAGATAGTGCCAAAGGAGACTCAGCAGCTAACAAAATTCACCCAGCAATCCACTATCTTCCACAAAAAGGTAAAAACCAAGGTATACGCGACTGTGCACAGTAAACCCGCATGTATATGCGGAAATCCCAAGGGAAACCGCGTGTATACGCAACTGTAAGTGACAAACCCACGTACAGGAAGAAAACGATGCACAAATCCAAGGAAAACAGACAGGTTGAGACTAACTTCACACCAATCAGGCTCTACCAGGCATACATGCCCCCATACCCGACACAGAAACAAGAGAGAGAGAGAGCAATTCAAATACATTGAATGCCAAGAAATCAACCCCGAAAGGACAACTACTAGGAACTCCCCGGTGGAGTCGCCAATTCTGTTATGGAGAGAAATTCCTATGGCTTGGGGTACCACAACAGATAGCTAGACTCCAAAAATCAATCTTTCCCAATATGCAATAGAAATAAAATGTCTAACACTAAAGGATCGAACCTCATACCTTATTCCGGACGGTTGAAGTAGATCCCCGTTGAGCTTTCCAATCTTCAGCTTGAATTGATATAATACTTCCTCAACAATAAGTAAACAATACAAGCATACTATATATCATGGTGTTAGATCTATTCTAGCATATATAATCAATAATGTAAAAGCATTTGGCATATTCCAATGGATACAATAGTCATTCAAATACACATTATTGGACATGAAAAGATATTTCTATTAATATAAATCAGAGATTACAAGTGACAACCTCTGATGGCACGTCTGTGAACCAGAGAAACTGAATCCCCCACTTGGGCCTCCACCACTTCAATCCTCCATCACTCAGATAGCAAGCTCACTAGCAAAAGACAAGCTTGGGAAGAACACAACAGTGCTCCAAGGGACAAAGGGATGCAGACTCAAGCATAAGTTCTGGCAACAATGGACTATAGTTTCGTTACTCTCAATTCTCTCCTATGCTTTCAATGTCTCAAGGGGTTCCTTATATAGATTTTCAAAGGGATACTGAAAGGTTGAATCCGTGCGATCTCAAGGCATATGGAAGGCCAGGAGTCATATGAGTCGGATCCAAGTCAAGGAAAACTCCAAAAGGATTTGGATTATGCACACATCGCGATGTACGCGACTATAGGGGTCATATCCGCGTATGTACACGGTTATCGGGGTAAAAGCTGCGTATATCATTTTTCTTATGTTTTCAGGGATGATCAAGGACACATCAAAAGACAAAAAGTAGTCTATAGGGGCTAATGAGTCTACAGCAGGACAGCAGGACAGGGGAAGGCCATACAATGTGTGATTCACCTAGTGTGGTAAAATCCGTTATAACAATAGGCTAGAAGGAAAATGAGCTATTTAAATACCCAAAATGAAATTAGAAGCTGTTACAGCAAGAAAAGATAGACAAATACATTTCTAAACAATTGGCCAAGCAGACTATAATGTGGTAATGAATGGTAGGGATAAATAACCTCCTTATTAGTGGCCAACGAATCGTCATAGTAATATAAATCTTTCAATTGAAGTGAACTATTTCTCCAACTGGTGGAAATAAGGCCAAGTCTTCGCATCTTCTGTAGTCGAGCCTGACCATTCCAGATGATATTTCTTCCCATATTGGGCCTTTTGGGCCCAACTCAACTCCTGTAAGAAATATTTGAAATTGGGTGAGAATGGTAATGGACAAGGATACAACGGACGACCTTTGAATATATGTAACAAGAATAGTGGAGCCTAGATCTTGGCTAACCATGCATTCAAAATTGGCAGTTTCAACTATAATGGCTAATATTTTGCAGGGCTGTTAGCTTAGGAAAATATTAGGTTCCAAATACCCTAGGAGCATGAGTTTGTGCGAGAAATCGTATGGATGGATATATAAATCATGCAACATAAGGAAGGAGAAATATAAATCCATCGTTAACCTAACAGAGAATGTGTTACCAAAAAATGTTAGCAGAAAAGCCAAACCCGTTTTTCGTTCAAGAGCTGGTATGAATGCACATTGACTAACTTCTAAGGTGAGTGCTTGAAGGAACATTGAGTGGGAAACCTCCTTTTATTAGTTCTGAGAACTATCTCACATGTGCATTTGTTGGTACAGAACCATAGCTAAATCTTGTTGATGGAAGAGTTCCCCTGCCAATCTGTTAGTGGTTGAATACCAGGAAAAATCGGTATAACCTTCCCTTCCTTCCAAGCTAGAGTTATTTGTACAAATATGCAAGTGATGCGTGTTGAACAGGAACTATTTGCAGGCGAATGAAAATATGCATGAACTAGTGAGTAACTTGTGGTGACTACAAAATTTCTACGAGTCCAAGAGCACCCAGTTGTATGAGTCCGTTAGGGGCATCTGGTAAGTCTAAGTATATGCATGAAATCCATTAGTTTTTTCTTTTTTCAATTTACTTTTCTTTGAAATGTCCATGGGATTTTTTTAATATTTTTTGCTTTTTAAATTTATTTTTCTTTGAAATATATGCAGTGTTTGAAATGTCCACAACATGCAATTTTTTAATATTTTTTTCTTTTTCAATTCATTTTTTTTAAAATATATGCAATGTTTAAAAATGGTAAAGAATTTTTTATTATTAGAAAACCTAGTAAGTAAAAACCAAAGAAATATATCATATTATCAATGTTCAAACTCTAGTTAACTGTATCAATGTTCTTGGACATGTTAATTCTTCTTTTTCTTTGAAGAATTCAAGGAGTTGTTTCTTCCTAAAACAATAATGGTCTTCATCAGAAATTTGTTTCTTGAAACAAAGCTTTTGCGTGGATAGAGCTATAGTTTTTGAATTTTTTGGAATGTGAAATTAGAGAGATGAATCAACTTTCTTAATTCAGGTAACCAATTATGTTTTCTTCTGTGAATGTACTGAAACAATAGATAATAACAAGTATTCCAACAATAAACAATCCAATGTTAAACGACACTTGAATCAGACTTTTTAGGAAGATATGTTGGAATAAATTACATTGAATATTTTATATGTTATAAGATGGATTGAAAAGAAGTACAAACAGTGACTCTGCTTAAACTTAATGGCTTTAATCTAAAAATATTATTGTGAAGTTATCATTTACACACAAAGTTATAATTAATGTTATCTATTTTAACATTAATGTACATGTAAAAGATTTAGTTTAATGAAAAGTAAATTAACATTAAATTATAGTTATCATTTGCATTTCTTTATCATGTCAATAAAATAAAATAAACATTTAACAGAAAAATCAGATTATATAACTTTGTTAATATGCCATATTATTAGTGCACCTTTACACATAAACCAAGCCTAAATCAGTTTTCTCAGTCACAGCAATGTCTCTCCTGGAAACCATGAAATCCTCTAATCCTATTTGTTATTATCTTACAATAATAATAACAATACAATGAAATATTATCCAGAGACCTAATCCTTTCTAGCATGGATGGTCATGGTTGTAACACTCACGCTCCTTCGAAGATGAGAAAACGAAACTCCAAATTCTATGAAGAAGGTTATACTTCTCCGTTAAGGATCTACATATAATTTGATGCTTATATGGCAGGCGATCCCTCCACTTCATCAAAAGAAAATGCATCAATACACTAAAGTAACTTACATCTTGGGTATGCAAACTAAAAACTTTTAGCCTCATCATTGTTCATTTAAACATTGTAGTTTCCATATCTTTATCGTGTTTTTGTTTTAATTTGACATCTATATTGACAGACTTAATACTTTTCATAGTGGGCCCAGAAACCTAAATCTGAAATCCTCATCAAAACACCAATTAGTGCTGCTCCTGAAGCCTTACCATGAATTTAAAAAAATCTATAACCAACATGAAAAACAGTTTTTTGAAAAGATCATACATATTTTGTTTAATACTTCTTGTTGTAGAATATAATGTCAACTTTTAGTTGCCTATACACTTTTAACTTATTAGCTTGTTCAAGAACAAATAAATCTATTCAAAACTTTTTTATGCTTTTAATTTTTCTTTTAGAGAAAACAAAAACTAAAAAATTAAATTAACTCTAAATTATCTTAACATTAATTTTGACACTTACATTTGAACAAATAAAAAAATTTATATATTTTTTAATTATTTAATATGGAGAAATAAACACATTTAATGAAATTAAGTAATAATAAATGTATTACATTACTAGGTCATATACTTGAAACACAATTTTATGAATAATTCAAACCAAAATTAATAAATAAATATGCTATGAATCTTTTGTTTTTGAGTATAAGAGTTAATTTTATTGCTCAAAAGGGTGTAAATCATGTAGTGATAGAGTGTACTCTTGACAACACTTTTTGCAACATAATGCAAAAAAAACTCTTGCATGGAAATTTAAACTTACATGAAAGTTTAAAACTCCTCGAGATTTATACTTACAATGAAGTTCAAAGTTACTTTTAATTTTTATGGAAATGTTATCACAACATTACAAAGAAATTTTGATATGTTTTCTAAACTCCATAAAACTTAATTTAATAATGAAATTTTGATATGTTTTTTAAATTCCATAAAACTTAATTTGATTTCTATTAAAAGTATTAATGAATACTATGAAATTTTAGATATGTTAAAAAACAAGTAGAATTATGTGAACGCCATTCTAAGTTAAGTTGGATGTGATTGAGAGAAGTTGAGATGGACCGAAAGGCCTTACTTCCTAAAGACATTGTTAATAAAATGGTTGATTAAATGCTTCTGGTTTATAATGTGATTTTTGCCATTATCATTTTACAACTTGATGTTTTCCACAATAGGAATTATGGTCAATGCATTAAGAAGAGTTCCCTTCACTAACGAAAAGAGAAAGCCATTGGAATTTGTATATTTAAGAATATATTTTATGAGCTACTAATTACATTTTTATCTATAAATCTTGTTCTCACACTAAATTTTAAATTTTATTATATGGAGAGTAATAATTTGAGCTTTTCATCTCACTTAATTATAAATAACAAGTCAATATAGAAAAAGGAAATGTAAAAGAAAACAATGGAGTAACAGAAGTATTATAGGCAGATTGAGTGCCTTCTCATTATTAAGAAGAGATTAAATAGGAAATACAAAACAACAATACTATGGGTGAATACCATAGGTGATTAAATACCATGGGTGACTTAACTCACTAACTAACTACGGGTGAGATTACACCCTTCAACACACCCCCTTAATCTCAACTGGTAGTACATCTTCAACACTGTCTATGCCTAAGTGCTCTCTCTGATATACAAATGCAGATGTTTCCAATGGTTTGGTGAACATGTCCAACTACTCCTTAGAGCCACAAAATAGTAAAGAAATTTGTCCATCATTGACTAACTCACGAACAAAATGACAGCGAGTGTCAACGTGTTTGCTTTTTCTATGAAATACATTATGTTTCAAACAATTGTATTGCAGAGCTATTATCACAGAAAATAGAAGTGGGATCTTTTCGGGTGTGTCCCATATCCTTTAACAGTCTTCTTAGCCAAACTGCATGGCAAGCCGCTGTGGTGGCTGCTACATATTATGCTTCTGCAGAAGACATGCTCACAATGGGTTTTTTTTGAGATGCCCAAGAGATCATATTTGTACCAAAATGGAAAGCATAACCAAATGTGCTTTTCCTATCACCAAGACTACCTGAAAAATCACTGTTAGTGTACCCTCTGAGAGTACTATCTGGTGTATGAGTGTACCAGAGGCCATATCCAAGTTTTCCTGCAACATATATCAGTATTATTTTTGTAACTTTTGAGTGAGAGTCTTTGGGAGACTCCATAAATCTGGAAATAAGACTAACAACATACATCAAATCAAGTCTAGTTGCAATCAAGTACATTAAAATTCCTACCATTTGTTTATAGAGTGTATTATTTACTGTTGGTTCATCATCATTCTTGGTTAACTTGGTGCCAAGAGCTATGGGGGTTTTTGCTGGTTTACATTTATCCATTATGAATCTTTACAAAATATCACTAGCAAAATTATGCTAGCAGATAAAAATACATTTATCAGTTTGAGTAACTTCCAGGCCAAGGAAGTACCGCATCTGTCCTAGATCAGTCATTTCAAATACCTTTTTCATGACTGTCGTGAAATTTTCAAGCATCAAATTACCAGTGTAAATCATGTCATCAACATAAAGACATACCGTCAATATTTTACCTTACTATGTTTTGACATATAGAGTGGGCTCATTGCTGCTTTTGCTAAAACCATTGTTGATGAGGTAGGAGTCAGTCCTACTGTACCAAGCTCCCGGAGCTTGTTTTAGACCATACAAGGCCTTTTTTAGCTTATACACTTTGTCTTCATGACCTTTGATAGTATAACCAGGTGGCTGGTCAACATAAAATTCTTCTTCAAGAATGTCATTAAGAAAGGAAGATTTCACATCCATTTGATACAAATGCCATTGATTTTGTGCTGCAAAGGCAAGTACAACTATGATGGTATCCATCCTTGCTATAGGAGCAAAGGTTTCATCATAATATACACCATAATTATGTGCATATCCTTGCTACAGGAGCAAAGGTTTCATCATAATCTACACCATACTTCTATGCATATCCTTTGGCAACCAACCTTGCCTTGTGCTTTTCAAGTTCTCCTTTTTCATTCAATTTGGTCTTATAGACCCATTTCACTCCAATATTGGTTTTGTCTGCAGGGATGTCAACAAGATCCCAAGTATGTTTTTTCTCTATTGCATCAATATGTTCATTCATGTATTTTACCCACCGTGCATCCTTCACTGCTTCATTAAAATATGTGGGTTGACACGAGAAGAGAGCAAACTAAAGTTGCTCATCAAGAATTGGAGTTTGTTCATATAAATCTCTCAAGATTTTGGTTTTTCGGTTCTGTGGTGGACCATCTACTGCTTCTTCTTGCTGTTGTACTTCCAATCTTGGAAGTTTGGTAGGTAGATCTGGCATATCTGACCTTTCTTCTTGATGCATGTCTCAAGGACCACTCCAGCATTTGTCTTCAATGAATTTTACGTCTCTACTCACCACAACCTTCTTGGTGATAGGATTATACAACTTATACTCCTTATGTTGTTCGTTGTAACTAGTGAGAATGCAGCGCTCACACTTCTTATCCAATTGTCTTCTGAGTTCATCAAGTATATGTGTGTTATAGATGATTTTACCACTCCAGGTGAATCACACTTGTATGGGCTTCCCCTGTCCCTTTGTAGACTCCTTAGACCCCTTGGACCATTTTTTGTCCTTTGATGTTTTCTTGACCATCCCTATAAACATGTGAAAATTAATACACACGACTTTTAAACCCCTAATCGCATATATACGTGGGTTTGACCTATAAAACCACGTACATCGGGATGTGTAAAAAATCCAAATCCTTTTGGAGTTTTCCTTGACATGGATCTGACTCACTTGACTCCTGGCCTTCCATATGCCTTGAGATCGCTCGGATTCGACCTTTCATTACCCCTTTGAAAAGCGATATAAGGAACTCTTTGGTACATTGAAGGCATATGAGAGAATTGAGAGCAAAGAAACTATAGTCCATTGTTGTTGGAACTTGTGCTTGAGTCTGCATCCCTTTGTCCCTTGTAGCACTTTTGTGTTCTTCCCAAGCTTGCCTTTTGCTTGTGAGCTTACTATCGAGAGATGGAGGATTGAGGTGGTGGAGGCCCATGTGGGGGATTCAGTTTCTCCGATTCGCAGATGTGCCAACAGAGGTTATATCCATTGTAATATATGATTTTATATTAATAGAAATACATTTTCCTATCCAATAATGTATGTTTGAATGAATATTTTATCTATGGATGATTTCAAATGCTTATACATTGTTGATTATATATGCTAGAATAGATCTAACACCAATATATATAGTATGTTTGTCTTGTTTACTTGTTTTTGAGGAAGTGATTTATCAATTCAAGATGAAGTTGGAAAGCTCAATGGGGATCTACTTCAACCGTTAGGAATAAGGTACGAGGTCTGATCCTTTAGTGTTAGATATTTGATTTCTATTACATATTGGAAAGAATTGATTTCTGGAGTCAAGCTGTCTGTTGTGGTACCCCAAGCCATAGTAATTTCTCTCTGTAATAGAATTTGCGACTCTACTGGGGAGTTCCTAGTAGTTGTCCTTTGGGGGTTTTCTATCGGCATTCAATGACTTTGAATTGCTCTTTTTCTCTTGTTTCTGTGTTGGGTTTGGGGGCATGTTTTCCTGATAGTGTCTGATTGGTGTGAAGTTTGTGTCAACTTTTCTGTTTGCCTTTATTTTTATGCACCTTTCTTCCTGTACACGAATTTTAGACTCACAGTCGCGTATATATGCGGGTTTCACTGCTATTTCTGTGTACACATGCGGGTTTACTGTGAACAATCGCGTATGCCCTTAGTTTTTCCTTCTAGAGGAAGTTGGATAGTTGCTAGGTGAATTTTAATGATTGCTGAGTCTCCTTTGATACTGCTAGAGTCTGTATACACCTCTATTTCTGACTAGAGACGATTTTTTTTTTAGGGTAAAATTTCTTTTTTGAAGAATGTTCTTGTCATTGCATTTTCGATTTTTTGTTTTGGGATTAGTGCATTAGATTTCTTTTACCTTAGTACTTTGCTTGAGTGCTACTTGAATGTGCTTGCAGAGTCTGGGGGTTGTAGAGCCATTCTTTTTTTTTAATATCTCATTTTTATTTCAAAAAATCCAAAAATATTTGCTTATCATCATGCATTGCATCTTGCATTTTGCATAATACTTGCACTATATTTGCTTTGAAGTATTAGTCAGGATTTCATATAGGAAAGCTTGCATTTATCATTTGAAGAAAATTGTGCATTTCACGTAGTAGCATACCCTGTTTTTCATGGACACAATGCATTTGCATTGATTGTTAGGTGTGCATTTTACTTCATGTTGTGTCATAACACCGTTAGTTGCATGGCCATATACCTCTTTTGAGTAATAAATCCAATTAAAATCAACGCTTAAATTAAAATGAAATACACTATTTTATTTGATAGGGTTCACCAACAAGATTAGGTTTTAGGGTCTTGGAATAGTTCATTGTGAGTAAATTCTCCAAGACCAATAAACAACAACATGTATGTGTCTGTCCAAGTGAGTGTGTGAAATTCCTTAGTATAACTAGTGTTTCTCAGGATCCTCCTATCAAAAGGGAGTTAAGCACGAGGCAGTGTGAGTGATTATTGATTGGGATGACCCCTAGTCATAACTGAGTAGCACCGGATATATTTCCAAGATTGTATTCATACCTGGGGGCTCTTTCGAGAGTTTCGGGATTTGCTACCCTGCCCATATGGTCAATCCTACCTACGACTGTTTGCCTGAGCATTGATTATATTGAGGTGACCTTAGTGGCCTTACCTAGGATATTGAGGGGGTACTTTGTGGGTGTCACGGCCAAGTTGGGGTCAGACAGCATAGTCGCTTTACGCATTGAAGCTGAGGGCCACAATAATTGGTTACATACCTCCGCTTATTGTGTATGGGAGTCTCAAGCCTCTCCTAGGTGAGACATACCTGCTTCATTCAAGAGCTCACTTATCCTACCTTTGATTTCTTGTGGTTGGATTTAGATTTTATTGGTGATTTCTCTATGCACGTTAGCTTGCCTAGGGTTTGCATATATAGAGAGTCTTTTATATTTTTTGAGTCATTGTGGATTTGGGTGTGGCTCCGTGCCATTCTCATCATTTAGCAGGACTTCTGCCTTCTACATCTCCTCCTCCTTTGGGAGAGAGAAATAGACTGTCCAAGAAGACTACTTCACACATTGATTCACACACAATGGGAGACCATGTTGAAGGTATTCCTAAACCACCTTCTCCCATTCAAGTGGAAGATGGGGAGTTTACTCCTAACTATGATCCTTCACCTGATTTGACTGAGTCAGGTCCTGTAATTTCTGAGATAGGTACTTTTTTAGGGAATAGCACGTACATAATTACACAGGTCCCTTTGTCCTCTGTCCCTAGTTCTTCGAATGTTCACCCTTCACCTCATTCACGTGGTCCTTCGGGCCAGAATGTTTCTACGAGTCATGTTCATATTGTGGTTACTCGAGCGGTTGTGTCTCAGGTCCATGCACCGCCCGTTGTTTCGGGAGGTCATGTTCATACTTCTGGAGGTCATATTACTACGTCTGGAGCATATATTCCTACTTTTGGAACGTATATTCCTACTTGCAAAGTGTATTTTCCTACTTACGAAGTGTCTCATGGGACATCTCATGCGATGACTTATGGACTGTATTATGGGACGCAGTATGGACAGGGTTCTTCACCTTATGGGTGTGGGTATAAACAACCCACTTACTCTCTAAATTACGGCTTTCTAGCTCCGAATAGTCAAGGTACACCACATTATGGTGCTTCCATGCCACCCTATATGGGTCAAACAGGAGGAGGGCACTATGGCCAAGGCCATGGTGGTTCTAGTAATCAGACCTATGTGAATCAGAACTATCAGGGAGTGGTCCATCGACCTAATCATCCTAGGCTCCCTTTCCTCGCAACACTGAATCTTCTTGACTTGTCGAGATTGACGAACGATCCTGTAGCTCATGACCCAGCTTGGCCAGTTGCCCCTACTAAGCTTCCCTCAGGCATACCCAAATTTGAGGGCAAACCGGGAGAGGATCTGAACAAAAACGTTACTACCTTTCACCTATGGTGCTCTTCAAATTCCTTACACCAAAAATCAATCCATTTAAGGCTGTTTCAATGCACCCTTCCAGGGCCTAATGTGAAATGGTATATAGAGCTACCTAGGGGGGCATTCGCTTTGTTTGATGACCTAGAGATGAATTTTATTAACCACTTCCAGCTACCAGTGCGTTATGACATTGGTACTGAACTCTTATCGACATTTCGACAGGATAAAGCCACACATATATCAGATCATATACAAGAGTGACGTAGACGAAAGAGGTTAATTAAAGCCTTTATACTGTCAGAATTCCTCCTCAAATGGTTCCTTAAGTCGTTATTGCCATATATAGTGAAGGATGTTTCTACATCCGGAGTGAAAAATGAGGAACAAGCCATTTTTAGGGTGCAGGAACTGGATTTGATTTATGCTCAGTCCAGTTTTTTATATGAGATCATTCCCAATGCTCCGCGTTCTAGTTTCAACCCCAAATTTAAACCTGGACCACATACCGATGGCATTGTTTGGTTGTGCGAGTGCTAAACTTGCGAATTCGGTTGCAAAACAAGTCAGTTAATTTTCAATCAACCAATCTGCTTCGAGACAAGCCACGGCTTCATCTCAACCTGCCCAAATGGCGAGTGTGCTTTCAGTGCAATCGTCGGACCAGAAGGGTAACCAGCAGCCCGGACGAAATAAAAAGAAGGGTAAGAATAACCATAAGGGTGGGAGTAGGAATGAAAATGCTAATAATAATGACAAGAACACCCGTAATGTTGGGGGGGACAGGTAAGCTAAACGTAAGGTTAAATTTCCTTGCAAGTTCTGTAAGGAGGATCACCTCACTTACTTGTTCCCTCGTATCCATGAATCCTCGAGATCTTGGCACAGGGCCCAGCTGTGCTGACTAACCCTTTACCTCACAATAAAAATATGAACTCAAGGACCCATGATCAGTCTGGTGGTGATCAAGATCTACCGGAGGGTAGTGGTCATGGTTGCATTAACATGGCATGTGCTGTGAAAGTTGTGACCCATGCGAAAGACTATGGGTCATCACAACCCAACCTAGGAAAAGAACTTGATCCACCAGGGACTCCTTTGTGTATTGAAAAACCTATGGATAAACCTGAAGCTGCACCTCGCATTCCTAAGGGAGTCCTTAAGCATTAGGGGCACAATCCTAATGCCCGAACCGCCCAGAACTATTATGTTGTCGAGGATTTGGGCCATACTCCTTGTGCGATGTTTGCATTGGAAGTGCTTCAGAGTTGTCCTTTGCAAACGAAGGATTTTGTTTCTGCCCTTGGTGTGAATGATGATAATTCTTCCTCCGTGATTAAATTTGAAACCGCAGGACTTCAACCTCGCTTTCCTTACTATGTGTCTCTTTTGATTCACATGGAATGTCTTAACATGACCATTCAGCACACTGTGATTGACAAAGGAATTACTACTTCTATGATGTCTTTATCGTGTTGGAAGGGTTTAGGTTCCTCTGAGTTGTCTAAATATATGACCATGTTAACTGCGTTTGATGGGAGATCGTTTAGGCCACACGAGATCCTTCCTTCCCTTAAGTTCTGTTTGGGAGGGAAGACCGTTGTGATAGAGGTTGAGGTGGTTGATGCGCCCCTTGACTACAAACTCTTGCTGGGTAGGAATTGGATGTATAGTATGCAAGATGTAGCTTCTTCCCTATTTCACGTTGTATGCTTTCCATTTAATGGGAAGATAGTTACGATTAATCAAATGTCATTCAAGAATCTGTCAGTTACCGCATCTTCGGGAGCTTTGATCCTGATTGTAGAGCACTCTCAGCCGAAAACTGGGAGTGTGGGTGTAGGCATGTATCCATCCCTCATGGGAAGGTTTAGTTGTCTTACACCTATCCTTATGATAAGGTCTAGTTTCGGTGAGGCTTCGACATCTATAAGATCAGTGTCTTTTTGCACGATTCATATGGAAGATCCTTGGATTCTACCTACACTAAGTCCTTTGAGTGAGCCCATCATGATGGACGTGCCGTTGCCTACAACTATGGTAGCTTATCAAGCTAATCTTGAGTGTGTTGCACAGCCTAGTCCTTCCTCTTCGCGGACAGAGGAGGAGGACCTTTATGTGCTTCCTACATGGGCAGTACAGTCTTCTCATGCACACGACTGCCTTGATAGTGTTTTTCCTTCAGATGAAGTGCCACCATGGGAAGAGCTCCATCATAGATCTTACTTTCTTCTCGAGCTTGACTGCTTGGAGCGTGAGGACTTTAGGGAGGTTCTTAGTTAGAGAATTGGTAGTCCTATGGTTCCATTAATCTCTCCTGGTCTGATGGCTGATGGAAACATCACAAATATATCTCCAACGATTCCTGTCAATATCTCTCGCGATCCTAGCAGGATAGAGAATGTCTATATTGGGGCAGAATGTTCCCATGCTGAGATTCAAGAATACACTGAGCTGTTTAAAGAATTCCTTGATATCTTTGCTTGGTCTTATGATGAAATGCTAGGTATTGACCCTCACATTGTTGAACATGAGATTAAGACTTATCCCAATGCTAAGCCCATTCGACAACACTTGCATGTAGTGAATCCTAGGAAAGCACCCACGATTAAGGCAGAGATAGAGAAACTGTTGAAAGCCAATTTTATCTATCCCATTCTCTTGACAGAGTGGATTTCAAACCCCGTTCTAGTTGACAAGAAACAGGGAGCGATCCGCATATGTACTGATTTTCGTGATTTGAATCGTGCCTGTCCTAAGGACAATTTCCCCACACCATTTATTGATCATATTTTGGATGAGTGTGCTGGTAGTGAGGTTTTTTCCTTTATGGACGGCTTTTCCGAATACAACTAGATACAAATTAAACTTTAGGACCAACATAAGACTGCATTTATTTGTCCTTAGGGAACTTTTGCATATCGGAAAATGCCTTTTGGCCTTAAGAATGCCAAAGCTACTTTTCAGCGGGCCATGACCTTGATCTTCCACGATCTCAAATTGATTATTGAAGTATTTTTGGATGACCTTGCTACTCATTCTCATATGAGAATGCGATATTCCTATCATTTGAGATTAGTATTCGAAAGGTGCCGCCATTATTTGGTCAGGTTAAATCCTCACAAGTGCATCTTTTGTGTGAAGTCTGGTCACTTGTTAGGATTCATCATTTCTAAAGAGGGTATAAGAGTTGACCCTTTGAAGGTTGAGGCAATACTTTAGTTGTCTCCCCTGAAAAATATTCGCCATCTTCAATGTTTGCAAGGCATGGAAAACTTCTTACAAAGATTCGTTGTCAATTTTGCCAAGTTAACTAGAGGCTTCATGCGTCTTTTGAAGAAGAACGCCACCTTTTGTTGGGATGAGTGAGCCCAGGAGTCCTTTGATGAACTCAAGCGAGCCCTAGCATCGGCCCCAGTGATTAGTCCCCCAGACTATAGCCGTGATTTCCTACTTTATGTGGCTGCGTCCATGGAGATGATTGGTATGGTTTTAATTCAAGAGGATGAGGAGCTCTAAGAGCATGTCATATACTATCTGAGATGCAATCTTATTGATGCGGAGATCCATTATTCTCATGTTGAGAAGCTTTCTTTAGCTACCATACATGTGGTTCAATGGTTGAGACATTATATTCTCCTTCGCCAGACGTTGGTTGTAGCCCATGTCAATCCATTTCAATTCATCCTCACTCAAAGGATGATTAGGGGAAAATATAATAAATGGATTGTCATCCTGCAAGAATTTGATCTTGAGTTTGTTTCGGCAAAATCGAAGAAATCATTCATTTTTGCAGATCTGATATCGGATTTCCCAATCGAGACCGAGGAGTTGGTTTGTGAATATACATTTATCGATGAGCACATCTTCTTAATATCAACTTTAGACCCATGGTATGGGGATATCATTATATATTTACAAACATTGAAGGTCCCTACTCACCTCTCACGGGATTAACGATGACGATTACGTCATGTGTCTAAGAATTACCTCATAGTGGATAACACTTTGTACTGCTGTGGGGTAGATTCCATTTTACGACGTTGTTCAACTCATGAAGAGGCTGAGGTAGTGTTGAATGATTGCCACAGAGGGGCGTGTGGTGGTCATTTATCTGGGCTTTCTACGACCCAAAAAATCTTAAGAGCGGGTTATTTCTGGCCATTTATCTTTAAGGATTGTGTAGATGCGGTCAAGAGGTGCCACCCTTGCCAGGTGTTTGCATGTAATATGCACTCGAAACCTTCCCCGTTACATTCCATCATCACCACTAGTCCCTTCACTAAGTGGGGGCTTGATCTTAAGAGCGGGTTATTTCTGGCCGTCGATATTTAAGGATTGTGTAGATGCAGTCAAGAGGTGCCACCCTTTCCAGGTGTTTGCATGTAATATGTGCTCAAAACCTGCCTTGTTACATCCCATCATCACCGCCGGTCCCTTCACTAAGTGGGGGCTTGATTTTATGGATTGCAACCCAGCTTCAACTTGGGGGCATCATCATATCATAGTGGC
The DNA here is from genome assembly GCA_001517045.1 of Pseudotsuga menziesii. NCBI lineage: Eukaryota > Viridiplantae > Streptophyta > Pinopsida > Pinales > Pinaceae > Pseudotsuga > Pseudotsuga menziesii. The sequence goes on along the minus strand of LPNX010525117.1, from coordinate 20,403 downwards.
TGTTGATTACTTCATGAAATGGGTTGAGGCTATGCCTATAGTTAAATCCGATGGTGAGATAGCCACGCACTTTGTATTCAACCAGATTATTACTTGGTTCGGGATTCCGAGAGAGCTTCTCACTGACCATGGCTTGCACTTACAGAATCGTATGATGGAAGAGTTGGCATCAAAGTTAGGGTGCAAACAAGAGCATTCGTCCTCTTACTACCCTCAAGCAAATGGACAGGTAGAAGCAATGAACAAATCACTCAAATCCATTCTTTAACGAACCATCTGTATTGTCACCCAAAAACATATCTTTTGATTCCATATAATCAGAAAACACAAACAATTAAATAAGTCAAAAATTTAAAGAGAGGGTTGAGATTCGTTACCTATGTCACCGTATGCCGATCCTGGTGGTAGCGGCATGTCCGAGTCCCCCCGGAAATCTATCCCCGCATAGGGGTAGTCATCAATGGCAACTATCTGTCGTCGCCACCACAGAAAGAAATCAGCTAGATAGGGGTTGGACACCCTACCTCCCCGCAGTCTACGCATCGCATCCACCCAACGCCATTGAGCCAGATCTCGAACCCCATGTAGAGGAACGTCAACTCTAGGGCTTAATCCTGGAACATGCTCGAAGAAAAACATGCTCAGTATGTTGCTAAAACCAAAGTTTCGCACTCTTCCCATCTTAAACTCACTGAGCTGATGTTTCATGTTTTCCAGTAGTGCAGTGCTCCAATCATATACCGTGGGTCTCGTGCACTCCAGTGCATAGAACATCAGAGGCCGCGAGGCCTAATGGAGTGAATCCAAGCTCTCTATCCTACCCAGTGTCAGTAGGATGGACTTTAGGCTCAGCACCTTGTTGTAGCTGCAACTGTTCTCCCCAAATTTCTTGAATTTTGGGCCCCTCCTCATCTTTTAGAGTTTCTTTGATCTCGTTTGATTCATGAGTGTTTGGTCTTGCTTTAACTTTGGTTGATTTTAAAGGTTAATTGGCGGTCTGTTTTCAAGGGATGCTTCTGTTAAGATTTTATTGTGGGTCGCAGAAATGAATTTGGATTGCTAGCCTGAAACTTGTCAGATCAATTGTCCTTTGAATAAACCATTATCTCTAAGGTGAAACAATTTGACCTTCGCTGATTTTGAGTTTTCTGACACTTAAGTTTTCTTGTGATCGGGCGTTATTTTATGTTGGATCGGAAGCTATCATCTTTTTCCCTTTCGCCATTGCGGATGCCAGAGCGGTTTGGCGTCCGAAGAGCAAAGTGTTTCGGCTTCTGATTGGGAAGTTTCTTGTCAGAGGGTCGCGCCTCTTAGTCTTTTTCCTTCCACCATTGCAGCTGGGAAAGTCCTTTAGCCTCCGAAGCGTAAAGTTGTCCAACTTCTGATTGAGGGTTTTTTCTCCTGCCCGCGTTTCACATCATTTTAGCATTTGTCTTTCCATCGTTGCAGCTGGGAAATCCATTTGGCATCCGACATCAAAGTTACCTGATCTCCGATTGAGTTTTCCCGTCCACATCTTTGAATCGGATGCTATAGCCTTTTCCTTTCCGCCATTGCGGCTGAGCCAAGCCTTTGACTTCCGATGTCTGTATCCTTCCGACTTCCACCATGGTGCACCTGGCCATTTTTTTTGGAGTAGTCATTTCAGTTTGTATAATCTGTTGCTATGTTTTATAACGCAGTCCCAAATGGATAATGCACGTGGATTAATTGTAGGTGTACGTAAGGAGCAGACGCTCGAAGACGTAGAAGAGCAGTTTGGTAAGAATCCAAACGACACTAACCAGATCGCTGAAAGGGCCCTCGAAGCGGAAGACAAAGTCAATAACGCTAAAGGCACGAACCTAACCACCGGTCAGTTACTAAACGGTTCATGAGTGCATACAGGCAGCATAAAAGAATATGAAGCGTTGGGGGAACTGGAAAGTCAAGCATTTGGAGGCAGCCTAAATGATCGGCTACTGTAGTTTAAATACTGGAAATGTAGAACTTAGAGCGGACTTTTTCCCTGGAAAAACTTGTAAACCCTTTGTTTGTAAGAGAAACTATTTCGTTTTACACTTAGAAATTGCAACTTTTGCCTGTTGGGGAAAGCTAAACGTGGAATTTATCAATGCGATTAAATGAGCAATGTTGAAGAGGAACTATTTCGGTTTCAGCTGTGTTTCATTAACTGTGAGGGCGTTCTAACTTCCTGAACCTATGTTCTTGTTGAATTTCTTTCAGTATATATTGTGATGTTTTCCACTGTGAGTAATAAATGTTGTTCATAAAACAATTGGCTATTTGGTTATTTAAATATCTGTAAGTGTTCATGTGTCTTGAAAGAAATATCAGCTATCTTTAATTCTTCATAATGCATGTACAAATTATATTACTCACTAATGAATGATAATTCTGCTCCCTAGGGATAGTTTAGGTAGTTAGTTTAATTTTTAGTTGTATGCGATTTGGATGCTTGGGAGCCTGAAGACGAGAGGTAAGAACCTGCGCATCACATTGTGACTGTTCCTTGCATCTTTATCACCCTGCATGGTTAGTTAGGCATATGCATATCATCCTTAAGTCAAAAATACAAAAACTCGGTGGACCAAGCCGTAACCGGTGAAGCCTTTGTTTTGTTACTTGACCTACGATAGCCGGACCACAAACCGGACAGATTCCCTATACCAAACAGTCAACGGGATAGTTGGGAACGTTGACTGGGGAGAATCCCTTACTGTTGTTACCTGCGATTTTCCAGGTCTCAACAGTTTTGGTGCTAGAAGGAGAGGTGCCAGTGCATGGCTAGCCGAGGAAACCCATTTTCCTGGGACTTTTCCACCGGTAACAGTTCCGAAAGAAGTGGGTTCCATAATCCAATTCCGGAAGAAAGTAGAGAACATCTATATTCTGTTGGAAACGAAGTGGTTAATGATCTAAGAAGACATACCAGGGCATATGTAAAGAATATTGGAGGATTTCCAATTATCCCTGAATTACCTAGAAGAGAATATAAAAAGAAAGATCATCCTATAGCATAAGATTCAGTGTTGGTTGGAGACTGGGAAGAACTTGTAGAGACAGCTTTACAGGAGGTTGTATTACCTTTGAACTAGGAAGGCCCAGATACCCCTTACAGTTCTCCTGCTCACACTCCTGTTGGTTCACCCCCTCACTCTCCACCCCAACTCATGGCCGGCGTAAACGCAATTCAACCACCTAACCCACCAAATCCGCCACCTGCATGGAGAGCCAGATCGCCTTTAAACCTGACCCCTCCATTACATGATTTGACTCGATCCTTTGAAAAGTTGCTGTCTAAATTCGACCCCAATGAGAAGATACTAGTAGATGATCATCTACAGAGTTTTTACTTGGTGATAGAAGGATTGAGGGCTGGGGAGCATGAAGATGTAGTGTACCAACTTTTCTCGCATACCCTTAAAGGAGCAGCAGCTTCATGGTATTTTGGGTTGCCTGCTAACTTCATCCCTGATTGGGACACCTTTGAGAGAATTTTCAGGAGTAAGTATGCGGTTCAAAAGACTCATGTAGCTCGCATGAAAGGATTATGCACCTTAAAGAAAGAGAGGAAGGAGAAAGTGCACAATTTTACTCAAAGATTTGCCGCATACATCAAGAATTTATCTGACGCTGACAAACATTCAGACAAGGTACTGATTGAATATTATACCTCAGCATTAGGCCCTGATTTGGACATGTTTGCCAAAGGTAGGGCCAAGGCTACTTTGGCAGAAACCTATGAAGAGGCAGAAGTAGTGGAGGCTGAAAGAGAAAGTATTGAATATTATCCCGAACAGTCAGGGGATAAAGGTGGGGGAAGGAAATCCCTATTGTTTACTAATTCTAAAGAAGAGAAATCTCCAGATCTTGAAAATATGGCCAAAATGATGCAGAAGCTTTCCAACAAAATCATTGACATGGATAAAGAGAAAGAAACACAAAAGTTTTATAAGCCATATTATAAGAAAATAGAAGATAAGGATCAGTCTCAACTTCCTCCACACAATACAGCATCTATGAATCTGACAGAGGTAGGAATGGACAATTTCTGCACTTTCCACCAACAGCCACATTCTGAAAAGAATTGTCCTCAATGGATAAACTCTGTGACGTTGGTCATGAATAAACTGTTATATTCTAGATTAACAAAAGAGCAAGAGGAAGAAAGAAAAGAGAATCCTTCTTCTACTTCTACTACAGAACAAGAAGAGGAAACTATGGCTTTGTGGAATTTTGTCTCATTGTTTGATGCTGAAGAGAAAAAGACTCAGGGGTACAAGGATGTCATGGAAGCCAATGTAACAACAAGGAGCCAAGGGACATTTAAAGAATACATTCTTATACTCCCAAAGATTAAGAGGCTGCAGAGGAATGTTAAGAAGAAATTTCAACATAAATCCTTGGCTGATAAAATTCCAGAATTCACGATCACTAGCCAAAATCCTAGGCAGAATGATACAACAGCCAAGCCAAATGAATATAAGGAGAGTGCTGATAGATCTCATCTCACTGAACAGCAGATGGATTATGACATCGTGGAAGATTTAAAGAAGATAAAAGTGAATGTTCCACTGTTTGAGATGTGTAAGGTACCGTAGTAAAAAGAAAGACTGTTGAGAGCCCTTGAAGCATCAGATGAGAGGATTCCCACTGACAATCAACCGAAAGAAGAAGAAGAAATTGGAGAAACCAGCAGTGGAGGTAAGTCCAAAAACAAGCATCCACCTTTCCTCCTTACTTTTGAAATCTTTAACCACAATGTACATAACTGCTTGGTAGATTCAGGGGCAACCGTTAATGTCATGCCGATATCAGTATGTAAAAAGATCAATGGGTAGCCTAAGCCATCCTCGTGGAGAGTTGTTCAGTTGGATAGGACTGATGTTAAGGGAATTGGTGAGATGAAATATGTCCTAGTCCATCTGGCATCAAATGATAAAGTATGCCAGGTTATCAATACCGCGGTGGCTGATATACCACACGCATATGGTCTTGTCCTGAGCAGAGATTGGTCGGCCAAACTTAATGGATATTTCTCCTCTGATTGGTCACATCTGTGGTTGCCATACAAAGGAAGTCCGAACCAGATTAAGATCTTAAGAGAGCCTCACATGAAGTACAATGTTACTCAACTGGAGGAGAAGAATGAACCAATGGATTTTGTCTTGGGAAACTATTTTATTGAGTTAGAACCTAGAAATTACCAAGCAGAAGAAGCCAGCAACACATCTGACACTCAGCTTGAGCTCCTTCGATTTTCACAGGCTGATGAAATTGATTGTAAAATATTAGATTTAGCGGTAGGAATAGATTCGCATTCAATAGTTAGTGATTTTTGGACTTTGTTTTTTGATGGCTCTAAGAAATTAGAAGGGTCAAGGGTCGGCTATGTCCTGATTGACCCCCAGAAGAATAAACATTTTCTTTCCTGTAGATTAGAGTTTGAATGTACAAATAATACAATAGAGTATGAGGCATTGGTGCAGGGCTTAAGGAAAGCGATTGAATTAAAGGTAAGTAATTTAAAAGTTTTTGGAGATTCATAAATAATTGTAAAGCAAATCAGAAATCAAATACACTGTGTTTCTCCTCACTTAAAGGCCTATCAAAATGAGGTATGGGATCTACTTAAATATTTTGATGCATTCAATATTATTTCAATTCCAAGGCTTAAAAATGCAGGAGCTGACCTGTTGGCCACATCAGCCGTCAGGCTCGTACCCACTAGTAATCGATGTTCGATTGAATTGCTTTTCAGGCCCTCAGTACTGGATATGATCACCAACTTTCAAGTGTTCGACGATGATCAGGAAATAATCGAACTCTTGACAAATGATGAGGTCTTTAAAGGAGCCATTATAGATGATGAGGAACATCAGGCCGAGATAAGATATGACAATTTCATTCCTAAAGGTGTCAGAACGTTGGAAAAAATGTTCGATTTAAATGAAAAGTTCAGAAGACCAGCCAATGTAAAGACTAACAGCTCATCTCTGCAGTTTGAGATGATTAATTTGGGGACTAAGGCGAATCCTAAATTTGTAAATCTTGGAAAATGTTGTTCACCGACAGAAAGGGATAAATTCGTCAGTCTGTTTAAGTAATATAAAGATGTCTTTTCGTGGACATACGAAGATTTAAAAACATACGACACCAGCATCATCAAGCATGTTGTCCCCATCAAAGCTGGCGTCAAGCCATATCAACAACCTTTGAGAAAAATGCATCCAAATTTGGAACCACTGATTCAGAGTGAAGTGAAGAAATTATTGGATGCCAGAATCATTTTTAAAGTCAGACACTCCGAGTGGGTATCAAATCTGGTACCAGTAAGGAAAAAAACGGGAGAAATCAGATTATGTGTGGATTTCAGAAATCTAAACCGCGCCTCCGATAAAGACAACTACCCTGTGCCGCCCATGGAGAAATTGCTACAAATGGTCTCTGGTTCTGAATTGTTCTCGTTATTAGACGGTTTCTCTGGCTACAATCAAGTATTAGTGGCCAAGGAAGATAGATTGACGACAGCGTTTAGGACCAAATGGGAGACCTTTGCCTACAGAAGGATGCCTTTTGGGCTTATAAATGCTAGAGCAACGTTTCAGAGGGCTATGGATATAGATTTTGATGGATTGATTGGCCGAAGTGCTGTAGTATACCTTGACGACATTACAATATTTTCAAAGAAAAGAGAAGAGCACGCGTTTCACTTAAAGCAAATTTTCGAACGCTATCGAAAATATGGCATTTCCTTCAATCCTAAAAAGTGTGTGTTCGCTGTCACAGAGGGCAAGTTGTTGGGTCATATAGTTTCAAAGATAGGAATTTCTATAGATCTAGAAAGAATTAAGGCCATTGAACAAATCTCCTTGCCCCATAATAAAAAAATGATGCAATCTTTTATGGGAACTATAAGTTTTGTGTGAAGATTTGTCCCTGATTTCGCTCAGATTGTTAAGCCGCTTCAGCAGATGGTGAAACAAAATGTACAGTTCAAGTGGACTGAGATCGAGAAAGACACTTTCAGGAAAATTAAAACTGCTGTCGCACATGCACCCTCTTTGAAAAGCCCAGACTTTGATAAAGACTTTATTTTCTATACATTTGCATCCGATGATTCACTGGCAGCTGTGCTCACCCAAAAGGAAGAAACGGGGGATAAATTCCCAATCTCCTTTATGAGTACTGGTCTACAAGGGGCTGAATTGAACTACCCAGCTGTTGTTAAGCAAGCTTATGCAGTATTCAAAGCAGTAAAGCAATTCAGACCTTATATTTTTAAAAATTGGACCAAGGTAATAGTCCCCTACCCAGCTATAAGGTCCCTTCTCATACAGAAAGAGTTAGGAGAAAGAAGGGGAAACTGGGTTACAGCTCTTCAAGAGTACGACCTTGAATTCAAAATAGCCTCCATAGTTAAAGGACAAGGATTGTGCAAACTAATGACTGAAAGTGGGAACAATGAAGAGAAAGCCTGGGAGAATGAGGCTGAATTACATTTAATGGAGATATGTCCTTTGTTTACAGCTCCCGAGTCTTGGTACAAAGACCTTGTGCATTATCTACAAGCAGGGCTGTTGCCAGAACATTGGAATTCCAAGCAAAGAAGAGCGCTGCGTCTTAAATCAGCTTCCTATCAACTTGTTGAAGGAGTATTATTCAAAAAGAATTATGACGGAGTTCTTCTCAGATGCTTAGAAAAAGAAGATGCGAAGAAAGTAATGTCATAATTACATGACGGTCCTGCTGGGGGACATTATTCAGGAGATACTACAGCCCATAAAATTCTCAAGGCAGGTTACTATTGGCCTACACTCTTCAAAGATGCACAGGCACATGTCAGAAGATGTGATATTTTCCAAAGGTGTGGTGGGAGACAACCTGAAGCAGCAGCACCCCTAAAGCCTGTGATGATCACGGAGCCATTTGAGCAATGGGGGCTAGATATTATTGGAGAAATAAAACCAAATTCTTCCCTCCAACACAAATACATTCTGACCGCGAGTGATTATTTCACTCGTTGGGTCGAAGCTATCCTGCTGTGCAAGATAAATGAAGACGATGTCATTAGCTTCCTGCAAGATCATATCATGACCAGGTTCGGAGTTCCAATTTCGTTAGTTTTTGATAATGCTAAATACTTTTCATCAATCAAATTAACTGCTTTTGCTCATGATAAAGGGATAAAATTGCATTATTCTGCTAACTACTATCCACAAGGAAATGGCTTGGCTAAATCCTCTAATAAAAATCTAATCAGAATCCTAAAGAAGACTATAATAGAAAACCAGAGGATTTGGCACTCAGCACTACCAAACGCCCTTTGGGATGATAGAGTCACCCCCAAGTCTGTGATAGGAGTGTCACCTTATACCCTTGTGTATGGTAAAGAAGCCATTCTTCCACCCAACATCATGCTGCCGTCTTCTATTTTAGCCCAAGAGTCTAGTGGGTCAGAGAATGAAGTTTTACAGATGAGGATATGCAATCTCCTGAAAGCAGAGGAGGCTAGGACTACAGCTAGAGAACTTTTTCAGCAACAACAGGAGGTAGTAAAAAGATGGTTTGACAAACACAAAGCTGGAACAAAAGACTTTGAAGTGGGAGACTTAGTTCTCAAATGGGATCATCCCCATGATGAGAAGGGAAAGCATACTAAATTCCAACAGTTGTGGGTAGGCCCTTTTCAGGTTACAACAAAGCTTGGCCATGCTACTTATAAATTGCAAGATCTACAGGGGTGGGAAGAGAACTTACCAGTAAATGGTTTGGTTCTCAAGCCTTATCTTTCTTCATTTTCTTTGATTTCTTCTGTCCTGTATATAAATAAGTTGTCTGGATGTCTTTTGAGTCATGTTTTTCAGTTTGTTTTAGTTTAAGTTTTATTGATTTCAATAAGGGGAACGAACCTGCGGTTGCATGGGGAACATCCAAAGTTTTTGGGATTGATAAACATTTTAGGTATCATACTGTGTGTTACTGTTCATCTAAAAAAAAAAAAAAAAAAAACTTCTTCCAGTTCAACAGTTTTCTCGAATAACTCTGTGTGCATTGAAGTCCTGTTTAACCCCTGTGAAATAAACCGTATTCAAAAATTCTGGAATACTATGTTGAGGCTCCACCCACATCACACTTAAAATGTTCTAAGGAGCAACAACAGAAGACCCATGGAAAGGATCAAGGTGAAGAGTATATTAAATATAAATGATCCCATGCCAAGAAACAAATGCCAAAAAGAAAATAAGAGTAAAAAAAATCCTCTGAAAGCATTATACATTAAAGCAAATGCTGAATCATAATTACTACATTGCCGAAAGACCCTCTCCGTCTGTGAGATGAAACATGAAGTACACCGCTCACACAAAAGGAAACTATGGTATAGAGGTTCCTGAATTAAAATTCAGTAAGAAAGGCATGCGGGAGAGCTCATATGGAAAAGGACAAAATTCCAAAGCACAGAAAGTGCAAGAATGGCATGGGAATGAGGAACAAATGAATATTTTTGTTTGCCATATGCTACAATCCTATGGTGTCCAAGCTATCCGCTACTTGAAAACAAAGTTAATAATGAAACTCATCTTCTGGCCTCAACAGAGTTATCTGGACTTGAAAATCTTGGTTTCCACTCTCCCTTATGGGACTATCATCAATGATTAAAGGTACACACTTCTATCATTTGAGAAATCCGGAAAGATGGAAGAATTCAATAGATGTATTATTGTTAAATAGTCTGTCACCCAAAGAAAAATCACCCAGAGATCTAGGTTCACCAGGTAATCACCAGTTGTTGCAGCTGCAACTGTTCTCCCCAAATTTATTGAATTTTTGGCCCCTCCTCATCTTTTAGAGTTGCTTTGATGTCGTTTGATTCATGAATGTTTGGTATTGCTTTAACTTTGGTTGATTTTAAAGGTTAATTGGTGGCATGTTTTAAAGGGATGCTTGTGTTAAGATTTTATTGTGGGTCGCAGAATTGAATTTGGATTGCTAGCCTGAAACTCGTCAGATCAATTGCCCTTTGAACAAACCATTATCTCTGAGGTGAAACAGTTTGACCTTCGCTGATTTTGAGTTTTCTGACACTTAAGTTTTCTTGTGATCGGACGCCATTTTATGCTGGATCAGAAGCTATCATCATTTTCCCTTCCGCCATTGCAGATGCCAGAGCGGTTTGGCGTCTGAAGCACAAAGTGTCCCAGCTTCCACTTGGTAAATTTCTCGTCAGAGGGTCGCGCCTCTTAGTATTTTTCCTTCTGCCCTTGCGGCTGGGAAATTCCTTTAGCCTCCAAAGCGTAAAGTCGTCCGACTTCCGACTGAGGTTTTTTTCTCCCGCCCGCGTTTCACAACATTTTAGCCTTTGTATTTCCACCGTTGCGCCTGGGAAATCCATTTGGCATCCGACGTCAAAGTTACCCGATCTATGATTGAGTTTTCCCACCCACAGCTTTGAATCGGATGCTATAGCCTTTTCCTTTCCGCCGTTGCGGCTGAGCCAAGCCTTTGACTTCCGACGTCCGTATCCTTCCGACTTCCACCGTGGTGCACCTGGCCATTTTTTGTGGAGTAGTCGTTTCAGTTTGTATAATCTGTTGCTCTGTTTTATAACATAGTCCCAAATGCATAATGCAAGTGGATTAATTGTAGGTGTACGTAAGGAGCGGATGCGCGAAGATGTAGAAGAGCAGTTTGGTAAGAATCGAAATGACACTGACCAGATTGCTGAAAGGGCCCTTGAAACGGAAGACAAAGTCAATAACGCTAAAGGTACAAACCTGACTGTCGGTCCATTACTAAACGGTTCATGAGTGCATACAGGCAGCATAAAAGAATATGAAGCGTTGGGGGAACTGGAAAGTTAGGAGTTTGGAGGCTGTCTAAATGATCGGCTACTGTAGTTTAAATAATGGAAATGTAGAACTTAGAGAGGACTTTTTCCCTGGAAAAACTTGTAAACCCTTTGTTTGTAAGAGGAACTATTTCGTTTTACACTCAGAAATTGCAACTTTTGCCTGTTGGAGAAAGCTAAATGTGGAATGTATCAATGCGATTAAATGAGCAATGTTGAAGAGGAACTATTTCATTTTCAGTTGTGTTTCATTAACTGTGAGGGCGTTCTAACTGCCTGAACCTATGTTCTTGTTGAATGTCTTTCAGTATATGTTGTGATGTTTTCCAGTGTGAGTAATAAATGTTGTTTATAAAACAATTGGCTATCTGGTTGTTTAACTATCTGTAAGTGTTCATGTGTCTTGAAAGAAGTATCAGCTATCTGTAATTCTTCATAATGCATGTACAAATTATATTACTCACTAATGAATGATAATCCTTCTCCCTAAGGATAGTTTAGGTAGTTAGTGTAATTTTTAGTTGTATGCGATTTGGATACTTAGGAGCCTTAAGACAAGAGGTAAGAACCTGCGCATCACATTGTGACTGTTCCTTGCATCTTTATCACCCTGCATGGTTAGTTATGCATATGCATATCATCCTTAATTCAAAAATACAAAAACTCGGTGGACCGGGCCATAACCGGTGAAGAATTTGTTTTGTTACTTGACCTACGATAGCCGGACCGCAAACCAGACGGATTCCCTATACCAAACAGTCAATGGGATAGCTGGGAACATTGACTGGGGAGAATCCCTTACTGTTGCTGCCTGCGATTTTCCAGGTCTCAATATTTTTGGCGCTAGAAGGAGGGGCGCCAGTGCATGGCTGGCCAAGGAAACCCATTTTCCCGAGACTTTTCCACCGGTAACAGTTACGAAAGAAGTGGGTTCCATAATATAATTCTGGAAGAAAGTAGAGAACATCTATATTCTGTTGGAAATGAAGTGGTTAATGATCTAAGAAGACATACCAAGGCATATGTAAAGAAGATTGGAGGATTGCAAATTATCCCTGAATTACCTAGAAGAGAATATAAAAAGAAAGATTGTCCTATAGCAGAAGATTCAGTGTTGGTTGGAGACTGGGAAGAACTTGTAGAGACAGCTTTATAGGAGGTTGTATTACCTTTGAACCAGGAAGGCCCAGATACCCCTTAAAGTTCTCCTACTCACACTCCTATTGGTTCACCCCCTCACTCTCCACCCCAACTCATGGTCGGCGTAAACGCAAATCAACCACCTAACCCACCAAATCCGCCACCTGCATGGAGAGCCAGATCGCCTTTAAACCTGACCCCTCCATTACATGATTTGCCTCAATCCTTTTAAAATTTGCTGCGTAAATTCAACCCCAATGAGAAGATACTAATAGATGATCATCTGCAGAGTTTTTACTCGGAGATAGAAGGATTGAGGGCCGGGGAGCATGAAGATGTAGTGTGCCGACTGTTCCTGCATACCCTTAAAGGAGCAACAACTTCATGGTATTTTGGGTTGCCTGCTAACTCCATCCCTGATTGGGACACCTTTGAGAGAATTTTCAGGAGTAAGTATGCGGTTCAAAAGACTCATGCAGCTCTCATGAAAGGATTATGTGCCTTAAAGAAAGAGAGAAAGGAGAAAGTGCACAGTTTTACTCAAAGATTTTCCGCATACATCAAGAATTTCTCTGACGCTGACAAACCTTCAGACAAGGTACTGATTGAATATTATACCTCAGCATTAGGCCCTGATTTGGAAATGTTTTCCAAAGGTAGGGCCAAGGCTACTTTGGCAGAAACCTATGAAGAGGCAGAAGTAGTGGAGACTGAAAGAGAAAGTATTGAAGATTATCCCGAACAGTCAAGGGAGGAAGGTGGGGGAAGGAAAGCCCTATTGTTTACTAAGCCTAAAGAAGAGAAATCTCCAGATCTTGAAAATATGGCCAAAATGATGTAGAAGCTTTCCAACAAAATCATTGACATGGAGAAAGAGAAAGAAACACAAAAGTTTTATAAGCCATATTATAAGAAAAGAGAAGATAAGGATCAGTCTCAACTTCCTCCACACAATAAAGCATCTATGAATCTGACAGAGGTAGGAATGGACAATTTCTGCACTTTCCACCAATAGCCACATTCTGAAAAGAATTGTCCTCAATGGATAAACTCTGTGACGTTGGTCATGAATCAATTGTTAGATTCTAGATTAACAGAAGAGCAAGAGGAAGAAAGAAAAGAGAATCCTGCTTCTACTTGTACTAAAGAACAAGAAGAGGAAACCATGGCTTTGTGGAATTCTGTCTCATTGTTTGATGTTGAAGAGAAAAAGACTCAGGGGTACAAGGACGTCATGGAAGCCAACGTAACAACAAGGAGCCAAGGGACAATTAAAGAAGACAATCTTATACTCCCAAAGATTAAGAGGCTGTAGAGGAATGTTAAGAAGAAATTTCAACATAAATCCTTGGCTGATAAAATTCCAGAATTCACGATCACCAGCAAAAATGCTAGGCAGAATGATACAACATCCAAGCCAAATGAAGATAAGGAGAGTGATGATAGATCTCATCTCACTGAACAGCAGATGGATTATGACATCGTGGAAGATTTAAAGAAGATAAAAGTGAATGTTCCACTGTTTGAGATGTGTAAGGTACCGCAGCAAAAGGAAATACTATTGAGAGCCCTTGAAGCATCAAATGAGAGGATGGCCACTGAAAATCAACCGGAAGAAGAACAAGAAATTGGAGAAACCAGCAGTGGAGGTAAGTCCAAAAACAAGCATCCACCTTTCCTCCTTACTTTTGAAATATTTAACCACAATGTACATAACTGCTTGGTAGATTCAGGGGAAATTGTTAATGTCATGCCGATATCAGTTTGTAAAAAGATCAATGGGAAGCCTAAGCCATCCTCGTGGAGAGTTGTTCAGTTGGATAGGACTGTTGTTAAGGTAATTGGTGAGATGAAAGATGTCCTAGTCCATCTGGCATCAAATGATAAAGTATGTCAGGTTATCAATATCGTGGTGGCTGATATACCAGACGCGTATGGTCTTGTCCTGAGCAGAGATTGGTTGGCCAAACTTAATGGATATTTCTCCTCTGATTGGTCACATCTGTGGTTTCCATACAAAGGAAGTATGAAACAGATTAAGATCTTAAGAGAGCCTCACATGAAGTACAATGTTACTCAACTGGAGGAGAAGAATGATCCAGTGGATTCTGTCTTGGGAAACTATTTTATTGAGTTAGAACCTAGAAATTACCAAGCAGAAGAAGCCAGCAACACATCTGACACTCAGCCTGAGCTCCTTCGATTTTCACAGGTTGATGAAATTGATAGTAAAATAGTAGATTTAGCGGTAGGAATAGATTCGCATTCAGTATTTAGTGATTTTTGGAATTTGTTTTTTGATGGCTCTAAGACATTAGAAGGGTCAGGGGCCGGCTGTGTCCTGATTGAACCCCAGAAGAATAAACATTTTCTTTCCTGTAGATTAGAGTTTGAACGTACGAATAATACAGCAGAGTATGAGGCACTGGTACAGGGCTTAAGGAAAGCGATTGAATTAAAGGTAAGTAATTTAAAAGTTTTTGGAGATTCAGAAATAATTGTAAAGCAAATAAAAAATCAAATACACTGTGTTTCTCCTCACTTAAAGGCCTATCAAAATGAGGTATGGGATCTACTTAAGTATTTTGATGCATTCAATATTATTTCAATTCCAAGGCTTAAAAATGCAACAACTTACCTGTTGGCCACATCAGCCTCTAGGCTCGTACCCACTAATAATCGATGTTCGGTTGAATTTCTTTTCAGGCCCTCAGTACCGGATATGATCACCAACTTGCGAGTGTTCGACGATGATCAACAAATAATCGAATTCTTGACAAATGACGAGGTCTTTAAAGGAGCCATTATAGATGATGAGGAACATCAGGCCGAGATGAAATGTGACAATTTCATTCCTAAAGGTGTCAGAACGTTGGAAAAAATGTTCGATTTAAATGAAAAGTTCAGAAGACCAGCCAATGTAAAGACTCACAGCTCATCTCTGCAGCTTGAGCTGATTAATTTGGGGATTGAGGCGAATCCTAAATTTGTAAATCTTGGCAAATGTTGTTCACCGGTAGAAAGGGATAAATTCGTCAGTCTGTTTAAGCAATATAAATATGTCTTTGCATGGACATATGAATATTTAAAAACATACGACACCAGCATCATCAAGCATGTTGTCCCCATCAAAGCCGGCGTCAACCATATCAACAACCTTTGAGAAAAATGCATCCAAAGCTGGAACCACTGATTCAGAGTGAAGTGAAGAAATTATTGGATGCCAGAATCATTTTTAAAGTCAGACACTCTGAGTGGGTATCAA